>JACTOM010000916.1:533711-553169 GCA_015832385.1 Elymnias hypermnestra | reverse complement strand
TCGGCTTAAAATCTAAAGTTACGAGGGTTCCTTCGCGCCCTGATCCGAGAAGAGCCCACAACACACTCAGTCGGGTGTTTTGACTTTTTTGTTATCATCATCATTACAATATCATATTAGGTTACTATATTTTAATTAAAATTAGAGCAGTTCGTTCACTCCCAGGCGTTTCTATCGTCTAGGTAATCTTGCAACTTATAATACGATTTTTCTATCAACTTTCTTTTACTGATCCGAGAAGAAACCACGAGTGACATCTCTAAAACGTCTTGTGGGAGTTCATTATAGAAACGTATACAGTTACCCTTAAATGAGTTGTTAATCTTATGCAGCCTACTAGAATTTATAACAAGTTTGTTTTGGTTTCGTAAGTTATATGATGTACATTCACTCTTTTTATTAAAAGAGTCAATGTTTTTATGTACGTACAACAAGTTTTCCAATATATATACGCAGTGAACTGTCATTATGTTAACTGCCTTGAATTTGTTTCTAAGCGACTTTCTTGGACCCATATTGTAAATCGCACGAACGGTCCTTTTCTCCAGTACAAATATTGCATATAAATGCAGCATTACCCCAAAGTAGAATACCGTATGACATAATGCTGTGAAAATAGCTGAAATATATATTTATAAACTTTATTGCACAGAGTGCAACCGCAGGTTTATCTAGAAGACACCGCTACTTATTGTATTTGTATTCTTTAATATATGATAAATAATTTAAACGAAGACAGCTTAAGAGTAGGTCTAAAAATGAATACAAACAAGACAAAACTAATGACGAATTCTAATAAAACCAATATAAACATTAAAGGCAAGCCTCTAGAATATGTTGAAGACTATCTATATTTAGGACAAGTTAAAGTAGTATAGCGATAAAAGAGCAGATGAAAAAAGAGATAAATTTAAGAATTGCAACTGGTTGAAAAAGATATTGGTCACTAAAAGAAATAATGAACTCAAAAGATTTAAAATTGCCATTAAAAAGGAAAACATTTAATACGTGTGTTTTACTCTGCCTAACATACGGCTGCGAAACTTGGGCCCTCACAAAACCCCTCCAAGAAAAGAGACACTTGCTACAAAGCTTCATCAACACAGAGATCAATGGAAAGGAGTATGACTGGTCTTAAACTAAAAAATAAAGAAAGAAACATTGACTTAAGCAAAAGTACAAACTTGACCGATATACTTTCACAAATAGATAAGCAAAAATGGAGATGGGCAGGTCATATGATGCGCAACAAGAGGAGCAAATTAGTCACGGAATGGTACCCAAGAGATGGCAAAAGACGGCGAGGAAGACAGTACACAAGATGGGAGGATGAGCTCAAGATGACAGCAGGAGCTAATTGGAAAAGAGTAGCTCAAGACAGACAACGCTGAAAAACGTTGGAGAAGGCCTTTGCCAACAGGCACGCCGAACTGCGTGATATCATATAGATCATTAGTATATCTTAGATTTAAGGAATCGCGAACCTGAAGTGGCAATGGGCGGGGCACATAGTCCGACGAACCGATGGACGTTGGGGTCGGAAAGTGCTGGAATGGCGACCCCGCACTGGACGACGCAGTGTAGGAAGACCCCCCACAAGGTGGACCGACGATATAAGGAGGATCACCGGTAGCCGCTGGAGCCAGGCGGCACAAGATCGGGTCTTGAGGGCATCATTTCGTGAGACCTATGTCCAGCAGTGGACGTCCATCGGTTGAAGCGACGATGACGACGACGAGATTTAAGGAACTTGTATCAGTTCTGTTCGGAATAAAGGGCTTATTTATTTATTATTTGTATTCTTTGGGGGTGTTAAACGAAGTACCCATCTATCCGAGTGAATTTATCTTGGGGTTTACCTTCACTAGATTTCTCTAATAAGCACCGTAAAATCCTACTTCAATAAAGACATTTGAAATTATTAATGTGACAATATTTTCCATCAGCGAAAACCACAATAATGTATTTTTTAAAAAACCATTGCACATTGACTTTTATAGATAGGGATAGATCGCTAGTCTTTCCGATTAATCCACTTGTCGATATAATAACTATTATTGGTTTAAAAAACGCATGGAAAGCATCACATTTAAGATTTTTCCTAAGGAAGATGATCTTTTGAAAAAAGGGAACCTTCCCAGCAGTGACATATTGTATTTGGTATTCGTATTCTGTATTCGGCAGCCGCGTTTGATGTACCGCCACCCGGCATCTTGCATTTCTGATCCGGAGCTTAGAATAAGTGGAAAATTCGGAAATTTTCAAATACATTTCCGTTTTCGCACGATTCGGTTTTGAAACTTTAATTATTTCAAGTTGAACTGAGTATTCTTTGACATTTTAAAGTCATTTTTATTTTGTGAATAAGAACAGTATATTTTTATTAATTTTTAAAGTACTGTTGGCTTGTACCACTGCTTTTCTTATTGTGAAATTTCTGAAAATTTACAAATGTAACGTCTCTTCACTGAACTGTCGTATCTCAGTAGTAAGCTGACTTGAGTGCCTGATGGAGTAACAGATCGTCTTAGAAGTTCCAGGAATCAATTAGCTTACCCTCGTCACCACACCGCTGCATCCAGGGGTAGTTTTAAATACACAGCCACTAGGTGCTGGAACAATATTCCACCGCCCATAAAGAATTCTTTATGGGCGGTATTCCTGCTAAATAAACAAATTGATCTTGAAAACTTTGTGGCTGATGTGTCTGTATTATAGGAAATGTAAAATATGTATATTTATATTTATCTGTACTGTAAGTTTAAGTTATTAGGTATAATTAGTGTAAGTGTTATAATTAAATCTTTACACTAGTCTGTAAGTCTTTTATGTTTTACGTTTATTTCCATCCGGGGTTCTTCACAACCAAGTTGTGGGGTACGGGCCTCGAGGCAATGCCTCATTACCCGAGCTTATTTTCTCAGGCATCGTCGATGCCCGGTATTTGTGTCTGCCCGTCATCCTAACGGGCTGGTTCCCACCAGCTTACACCGGCGGAACCATCCAGGTCAGTCCGAGTTCTGTCACTGCCGTCGAGTCGTCAACGCCGTCATCTTCACCCACGCCTGGTGGTGGTGACAGCAGGAGCTCACGAGGTAGTGGGCGCCCAGTGCTTTCAGATCTATGATGCTGGCTGGCAATGCCATGGAGGTGTGTGTGCGGGGAGTGGTCCGCGTGGCGGAACATGCTCCTCGCCAACTGCCGGACGAACACCTCCACGGTGGGCGTCTTGGTGTCACGATGAATGACGTCATTCCTGACGTACCTCGGAGCACCTACTATGAGACGTAGGCACTTATTTTGCTGGGTCTGCAGCCTCTTCTTCTGGTACCCTGAGCAGAAAGAGTACCAGGCAGGAGCCACATACGTCAGTCTGGAACGGACGTAGGCTCCGTAGACCTTCAGTTTGGTTTTTGTTTTTGACGTATTGCTGACGTCCGTGGCCTCACAAGGATTCAGCTGAAAATCAGCGCTGTGCGATCTTTACCTGCTAAAAAGAACGCATAGCAAATTGCTCAGCTAAATTCCTTTTCTAATTGTTCATTATTATAACTATATTTTGTTTAATTTGTATTAGTTGTACAATTCGAATAAACGTTCTTTCTTTCTTTCTTTCTTCAGGTTTTCTCAGTTTGGTTCACAAATGTTAAGTAAGGTTAGGCGGTGTATTCTTTCTTATTTTTTAGGTGTTGATTGATTGAATTCGTTTCTATTGTTGGTTTCTCGTTTTAGGAAAGTTAATTTATAATCCACTCAAAAGTTCTTAGTATTAAATCTAATTTGCTTAGATAACAGTTCTATAAGTGTGGTTGTAACGTCTCTTCGGGTTCTATCGGTTTATACGTCTCAAGTAAAGTCGGTCATTGTATTCTTTGTTATTTTTTAAGTATTGATGGCTCGACTATCATATCAGACGTTTTAAATATCCTAAATGTATTCGCACTTTTTGCATTACACAAAAATATTATCTTAGATTACATATAATTGATTCCGTTACTAAACTATAATAACGGCACGTTGGACTGCGTATTCTCATAGGATGGAATCCGTCATTTCTTTAAAGAAGGCAAGGGCGAGCACGGGAAGCTGCAGCTGATGGTGCTTCTCTTCGGAGGAGGAGGCTGGGTGGCAGGAGGCGTCTTTACGAACACCTCTTGCCTGCTCCTTGAACATTCTCAGTCTCAAGGGAGCCTCTGACACTCCCAATTCAGGGCAAGCAGGATGTCACTGCCTCATTGGTCTAGTGGTTAGCATGTTCGACTACAGACATGAGGTCCTGGGTTCGAGTCCCGGGTCGGGCCAATTCAAAAATGGATATTGAGTTTTCTATTAAGATTTTCTCAATATTTGCGTTAAGTTGGGAAGTTGGCGGTGTGTTCAATCCCCGTGCCTCGGAGAGCACGTTAAGCCGTCGGTCCTGCGCCTGATCTCCCTCTGGTCGTGTCGGATTTCAGTCACATCGGACTATGAGAGTGAAGGAATAGAGAGTGCACTTGTGTACTGTGCCTGCCAATCCGCAGTGGAGCAGCGTGGTGGGTCTATGCTCTAAAAACCCTCTCTCATATGAGTGAGAAGGCCTGTGCCCAGCAGTGGGACGTTAATGGGCTGCTACTTACTTTTTTTTTACTTAGGGTGTCACTGGGTTTCACAAATGCATTTCCCAGCGGAAAAAAAAATGGACTGCGTTTGTAAGTTATATAATTTTATTTTGTTTAAAATACAGAAAAATTCGCTCGATTTATATGAAAAATTTGGAAAGGCAAATGAATACTACATTATCTATTGCTATCGAGTTAAGTTGAACTGTGTATCCTTTATTATTTATATAACCGGCGACAAGGACCAGCTGTTCTTGCAGGATGCCGTGACAGAGAAATAGGGGCTCATTTGTATATATAAGAATATTGTATGATTATATAGTTAAAGTCTCATAAGATAGGAGTAAAATGTAAACGTTTCCGAACGCAGACATAACGTTAAGTAAATGGCATCTCTCCCGCGGACTGGCAGACATTCCGACCCTCCTTATCTATTCATAGAGGCAATATAGGAGATCGCTGGCTGAATTCTTATCATCTTTATTACATATGGCAAGAGTTATCAAAGATGCAAGACGAGAACTCCTCTCAATTGGACGAATTACTGTTATTTATGTAGAGATATATCTAACAGACTACATTCTGCTCGCTACTACGTCTGTGTTACATAAAACGAGAAATTTGAAACGGCAAAAACAATTGGTTTTATATTCAGGCCCATTTTTAAGAGGAATTTGGAAGTAAATCTTTTTTTTAAGTCCACTGAAATTAGTGGAGTTATTATTTTTTGAGTGGAGAGTTTTACAAGCTCTACAATAATTCAGAAGTGGGATAGACTACCCGAAAACGATTAAATTGTCCCACTTCTGAGCTATTAAAGGCTCATCAAGAACCATTTATATGATTTAGGAATTTTGAAGTGAACCCTTGTTTAAAGTCGATTGTGATTAGTGAGGTTATTTTATTTTTTGAGTGGAGAAGCTCACAAACTTTACAAAATTTCAGAAGTGTGATAAACTATCCGAGAACGGTTATTTTGTCCCACGTCTTAGCTATTCAGAGAAGAGAAGAAGGGAGAAGGCTCAATTCAGAGCCATTTATACGATTTGGGAATTTTGTAGTAAATCTTTTTTAAAGGCGACTGTGATTAGTGGAGTTATTATTTTTGATTGGAGTGTTTTACAACCGTTCAGAAGTAGGATAGATTAGCCAAGAACGATTAATTTGTCCAACTTCTGAAGTACTGAAAGCTCAGTTAATTGTCATGATAATAATACCATTCTCGTGCCATGAAAATAATGACTCTCGCTCTCTTACGCTACCATCAATTATCCCTCTTTGTAAAATTCGAAAAATAAGAGCTTCAAACGGCAGCTGCAATTAAACTAGCAGAAAAAACCGGAATGCATTAAACCGGAAGAAAAATACAATAACAAAGACCCCAGAAGAATATAAAATATGATCATCTAACAAATATATGTCGGTGTGTAATAGTCTGTGGAACGCTGGCGCCATCTGTGTATCGGCGTGGGGGCAGAGTCAATAAGTGGCAGTCCGGCGCGTCTCTCGCCAGTTCTCTAGTGGCGGTCGAACGGAGTGGTCGACTATTGCAACTGTCGCGTTTCTAACTATTATTGTTAATGAGTTTGTGTAAATTGATATCAGGAACATTATAATTCGAGTTAATTAACAAAGTGTTTGATTGCACCAACATTACCATTAGAAATTAAATAATGGCTCCAATTAATAACGATGTCGGCGGAGAACCCTACGCCCCTGTGCTTTATGCTTCTCCGTTCTCTCTTATTCTCCGACATATATAATAGTGATCTGTAACAGTTTAAATATCTCTTTTCTGGCACAGATCGCATCAGGAAATTTCAAAATTTCAATATCATATCCATTGTACAAAAAACTACGAAAAAACCTATGTCACCGTGCAATATCAAATACAGAAAAAAATCTCTTCGGTGTCCAATCGAATGTTCCGGTCAGTTTATTTAAAAAAACGACGACATCCGGATATCCAATGTATTGAATTTCAACTAGTACAAAAAATATGTACGTGATGTTTTTAAAAACATAGCGAATGCGAATCCTTCGTTTACATAAACCTTCATTGTATGATGTAACTTTACATAGTATAAAATGAAGTCGTTACCGCTGTCTTTTCGCTTATATCTCTTTAAATAGTCAACATTTTAAAATGCAGTTTTCAGCAATAAATAGAGTGATTTAAACGAAAAGTTTATATGTATAAAACATATATATTATAGTGCAGAAAAGCCGGAAAATTTAGAGATTTGCAACGCGATGCCGTAACAAACATTTTTATGCGCTTAAACCGAAAACGCTGGCTGAATCTTACAAGACAGATCAAATCTATGTACTACGGAATTATGTACCTTAAAATGATCTATAAAAAAGTCTGGGATAGTACCCATTTATCTCTAAAGCATAACCATGGCAGCCATTTTTATCTTTTACATATTACAAAAAAATATGTGTTATCAAGGCTATTAACTATAAAGTACTGTTACTAATCCAATGAAATATATTATATACGTTGTACATTTTATGTAGATCAAAACAACCTTTAATAAAATTTCATTATAATGATCAAATAAATGACGACGTACTTTAAATACATACATAGCATCACGCCTTATTTCTATTGGGGTAGGTACGTAAGTGGAAGGCACTTACCATGATCCTTGTATATCTTCGCTTCTTTCATTCACATTAAATCTTTCATACAAGTTCGCCAGTTTAAAGTATTCTTGACCAGGCCCTTATTTAAAATGTCCTGGATTTGGANAAAGCCTTAGATAGTACCCATTTATCTCTAAAGAATAACCCATGGCAGCCATTTTTATCTTTTACATATTACAAAAAAATATGTGTTATTTATCAAGGCTATTTACTATAAAGTATTGTTACTAATCCAATGAAATATATTATATACGTTGTACATTTTATGTAGATCAAAACAACCTTTAATAAAATTTCATTATAATGATCAAATATATGACGTCTTACTTTAAATAAATACATAGCATCACTCCTTATTTCTATTGGGATATATGGTAAGTGGAAGGGCGTGGACGTACCTATACGTCCACGCCCTTCCACTTACCATGATCCTTGTATATCTCGTTCACTTCTTTCATTTTCATTAAATTTTTCATACAAGTTCGCCAGTTTAGAGTACTCTTGACCAGGCCCTTATTTAAAATGTCCTGGATTTGGATCAGGAACATTAGCCTTGGTCTTGCCCTTCTAACTTTCGCATTCACTCTTGACTCATAAATCCTTTTTGTCAGTCTCCTTTCATTCATTCTCTCTACATGCTCAAACCATCTAAGCATACCTTTCTCAATTTTAGTCACTACGTCTTCTTTTATACCGCAACGTTCTCTTATCACACTATTTCTTACTCTGTCACTCAGTTTTAATCCACTCATGCTTCTCAACGCTCTCATCTCTACCGCATTTATTTTACTTCTTCTGCCATACCCAACTTTTTCTACCATACATAAGTGTTGGCACCAACACTCTAGCATGTACAACCAGTCTGGCTCTTTGAAACTCCATCTGGCTATTCATAAAGGCGTACAAAGCCACATTCACCGTATTCCCTGCATTCACTCTCCTTTTAATATCACTTTCATCTTTTGTTTCATTTTTTGTAAATTTAGACGCCAAATATATAAATTCTGTCACATCTTCCACTTGTTTTCCATCTATCAAAATATTGTACAATAGATAGATACAGTTTTTAAGTTCTTCTTCACACTTTTTTCAACTAATAGTTCATGAAATATAAAGAAACATATATCTGTGAAGCAAATGAGGTTCGCCACCCAGCTCGAAGCACCTAAGTTACTACCCAGACACCTTTGCGACGGTAAAATTAAAATTGCAACAGTACAATACTATATTTATACAATATATCCTAAATTTGAAATGCTAACCTACTATACCTAGTACTTTTACGTAGTATTTGATAAAATCCAAACCTCCCCGCAAAGTGGGCTGCCTATAAGTTTTGTTTAAAGCGACGTGCAAAATAACTCTAAAGGCAACCGGCGAGTGAAAAATGCTCGTGGATTGAGCACTTTATATTTCATGTCAAGAAGCCCGACTATGCGCGTCAAACACAGGGAAAATCTGGCGGAATTTAAGGATTCTGATAGCAAAGGCTTTGCGGAAGGAGAAAATGTAACGTTTGGAGGTAATAAAACATCGCTTGTTTTGCTTATACTCACGCTGTTTCAATTAGACGTGTTGCGAATTGAGTTCCGCTCTTGTTTACAATTGATTAATATCTCAAAAATATTCTAGTGGATAGAAAATTAGCTCTTATTCATTGAGTAGCCCGCTTCATTGTCAGCATGTTCAGCTAGAAATATTGAGGTATTAGGTTTGAGAACCTGTTCGGGGGAATTCAAAATCGATTTTGAGTTTTCTATAAACATTTTCTTAGTATTTGCCCTGTGTAGTGTCGTTGTCGAACTGCACCATCCTCGTGCCTCGGAGAGCACGTCAAGCTGTTGGTCCTGAGTCTGATCTCTCTCCGGTCGTATTGGGTTGCCATCACATCCCAATATGAGCATAGAAAATGCGTTTGAGCAGCGTGGTGGGTCTATGCTTTAAAAACCCTCACTTCTACGAATGAGGAAGCCTGTGCCCAGCAGTGGGACATTAATGGGCTGCTACTTACCTTACCATTAAATAGATAAGCTATTCATTCGTTAATTGTGTTTCTTTTGTTCCTCGTCGAGAAATCCTCATGGATACCCACAACGTCATGGTGGAAAGACATTACAGGTTATTTTTACCGGATAAAACCCAACGATGCTGCTCCCTGTGTTCTTCGGCGAAAGCACAGGATCGGAATACATCCGCACTCTCCTGCTCCTTCTCTCTCCCTATTTATCCTGCTCTGGCGGCATGCCACCTGTCCTCCCTCTAAAGGGCAAGTCTCGCACCTATTGTCCAGAGACTACTCTTAGGGGTTACTTGTGTCATCCTGGGGTTATGTCCAGATAATTTTTATTACTATCATATATTTCCCCGTGCCGTCGTTCTCCTATCCAAACCTCTTAAATTATAGTCGACAATCTGATGCATATTGGACATTGTTGAATTGTGGAGGTGCTCGAGCGTTTGCAAGCCTGATGCCTATTTAAAATACTGTTACTCTGTTTATTGCGAATAAACCAATTATTAAATTATTGTCCTAATTGCTTTATGTAATGACGACATCTGTGCTGACATCAACACCTTTTTTAACCATCCAGAGGTGAACCTCGTTTGTCTACACTAATACGAGTATTATAAAGAGGAAATATTTGTATTTTTGTATCTAACGAATAAACTCAAAAAGTACTGGACCGATTTTAATAATTTTTTTTTCATTAGAAGGCTACATTATCATCGAGTAACATAGGCTAGATTACTATAGAAATCTTTAGAAATTCCTATTAAAACCAACCGAAGGTGAAAAAAATTAGCCATAAATGTCTTTCATCGCATACGCTGTAAAGAGTATTAACGATAGGACAAATAAATGTTCGACAATATTGTAGAATATACATTTAACAAATTGATAGAAATGCCGATCAAAATCAGACCGTGTTATCCATACCATTTATAAATTTTTATCCAAATAAATAACTTAATATTCAAGACTGTCTCAATACCTGATGATTACTTTTTGAATTATTGAAATCGGATATTCCATTCAAAAGATATCATGAAATTAATATAAAAAAAACATGCCGGCGGCGGCCGCCACGCAGCGCACCATTATGAACTAGGTAGCCGGTCGGCTCCTTACGCAGTGGACGCAAGCGACATTGAATATTTCCAGTTTTTTTAACACATTTTTATGGTTCTTTTATCTCTTTGAATTCGAATAATTTTTCTTTTATTTCTTTCTTAATTTCTCTCATATAAAATAAATATCCTTCATAGCAATATGCTTAGAAGAAGAAGGTCGCAGCTATCTAAGAATGTTTCCCAAGCGAGATTAGCAAAAGTTCGTCGTATTGGAGAGTCTTCTTCACGTAGGCTTTAAGATAAAGATGCAATTTTTTTCTGATTTAGTGATTCATGGTCGTTTTAATTAACATGCTTATAACTTAAATATCTGTACCTATATATGTCTACCCGTGCAAAGCCGGGACGAACCGCTAGTCATATATCAATTAAGTAATAGGCTTGGTCACTCTGAAGTTGGTACATAGACATTTGATACGGTTATGCAAAAAGTTTTCCAGTCAAATAGTTCATAGTTTAATTCAATTTCTATTAACTTACTACCTTTTGATTCAAGCATTGAAGTCTCTCTATGAGGGTTCTAGTGCCTGTGTCAGAATAAACGATACGACAGGGATGTGTTGCGTCACCATGGCTGTTCAACCTATTTATGGATAACTGTTTGACAGATTTAAAAGAAAGTATGTATGGGTTAAGAACGGATGAATTACTCATCAAATGTTTACTCTACGCTGATGATCAAGTAATACTTGCTTCATCCGCTAATGAGCTACAGGAGATGCTAAATATTATGAATGAAGCTTTGAAAGGGAAAGGAATGAAAGTGAATGTAAACAAAACGAAAGTTATGCTTTTTGAACGAGATGAATCTATGATGAATGGCAATATTTTGATAGATGGGGAACAAGTGGAAGAGGTGAAAGAATTTGTATACTTGGGATCTAAATTTACAAAAGATGGAACATGTGAAAGTGATATCGAAAGGAGAGTGAATGCAGGGAATATGGTAAATGGTGCTCTGCATGCTTTTATGAATAGCCAGATGGTGTCTCAAAGGGCTAGACTGGCAGTGCATGCTGGAGTGTTGGTGCCAACACTTATGTATGGTAGTGAAAGTTGGGTATGGCAGAAGAATCACAAAAGTAAAATAAATGCGGTAGAGATGAGAGCGTTGAGAAGCATGAGTGGATTAAAACTGAGTGACAGAGTGAGAAATAGTGTGATAAGAGAACGTTGTGGTATAAAAGAAGACGTAGTGACTAAAATTGAAAAAGGTATGCTTAGATGGTTTGGGCATGTAGAGAGAATGAATGAAAGGAGACTGACAAAAAGGATTTATGAGTCAAGAGTGAATGCGAAAGTTGGAAGGGGAAGACCAAGGCGAACGTTCCTGGACCAAATCCAGGACATTTTAAATAACGGCCAGGTCAAGAGTACTCTAAACCGACGAACTTGAATGAAAGGTTTAATGAGAATGAAAGAAGCGAAGGAGATTTGCAAGGATCGTGGCAAGTGGAAGGATGTTGTCTCTGTTTACCCCTATGGGCATGAGGCGTGATGCTATGTATGTATGTAATGTTTTTTGGCCGCAACATCGTTACTTAATTAAGATTAAGCCAAAAAAATAAAGTTAATGGATAAATGTGGTAAATTACATCTTAATATCTATACGAGTAAATAATAAAGCATTAGTTATTAATGACTTATTCAATATATCAAAAACATAACTAAACTTAGTTTTATTATCTAATTGTTTAGCTAAATAGATAGACGTGGATGCTATCAACTTGAATAACTGTTTTTTTTAACAAATAATATTATAACACATGAAGTTTATTGACAACGGCCATGTGGCAGAAATTGCATTGGAGAGGAGGGGAAAGTTGAGGTGGAGATAGAAGAGGGTAAAGAGGAGGATAGTATCCGAAAGAGGTGTAGTTAAATAAAATAAGTCTTCTGAAAAGTTCTGTATATTTTCAGTGAATGTTTAAAATAAAAAGAGGAAAGAAGAAGAGGGCAAGAGATGGGGAAAAGATGGTAGATCAGTATGAAAAAGAAGTGCAGTTGATTGAAACCAGACTTTTATAAAGTGCTATTTTTCTGCTAAAGTATTACATCATTGTGATTACGAAAATAAAAAGTAAATATTAATTGAGTCTTTAAATTATACCGCTTAATAAAGAATTAAGATTTACATCTAAACTAAATCATATAAACATGTGTATTTGAATTTTCTTTATTGAAGCATGTGTTATTAGTTTTTGAATTATTTCCTTAAAATCAGGGGAAATACTCGCGAGTTGGCAACACTGAGGTAAAAATTAAATTCAAAATCTCGTGATTAGCTCACACGCATCCATAAACAATAGCTAGTTATCTCATTAGCTAACTAGGCCACTCCTAATGCCTAAATCGAAAGCACTATCGGTCTATAAATTACCAATCGCTGCAATCCCGGGCGAGCCAGTAAATTTGATGAAAATTAACTTATTTGTGAGGATTTTGGGTTCAGAATATTAAATGGTTCTTAATTAGGATTTGGATTTAACTGCATTCGTAATTGCTAGATAGTAAAAGTATAATATTTCACAGTGAAACATTTCTGACATTCGGTAATTTTCTGTTTACGTATCGCATGTTGCTTTAAACCCGATTATTTTCATGGCAAAGCAGCCAAGGCCAATATGGTGGCAACCATTTCTGCCCGTGTTTTTATATTCTCATTCGTCGTGGTTTTATGAGACCAAAAAAGATTATAAAAGCTTTTTTGGTCACAAAGGCACAAAGGCATGTCGTGTAAATATCTTGAACCCAAACTATATATTATAATAACACCAACTCACATTAACTAATAACTTTTTCTCTCCCCTATTTCAATATACACACCTTGCACTATACTAATAATTACTTCACTATTAAAATTTATACCATTCAGCATTACTTCCCTTAAAACGACTACATCACGAAACACAGCTCGAAAGACTATATGAATATAATTGTTCCGCTTGTTAAAATTACCTCGTATTGCTTAACATTTCGTAATATTGCACAATGTTTTTGGTATTTTTAAGTGTGGCCACTACATTACTGAATAACTCCCAACATTTCAAAGCTATCCGTGCTGTCACCCAGCTATCTATACTCTAACATATACTAGATTATATTTATAATAAGCATAGTTTTTGATTCCATGGGTATATGGAAAAATACGTTCTCAGGTCTTTTACTGTAACTGATAATTATCAAGTTAATAGGGTAAATGGGTGATCATTTACTCCTTCTCTCCGTAAAATTTATCTACAATTTTTTTTAAGTCACGGCGCAACCACGCACACGTGAATTTTGTAATGTAGCAAATAGTTTTTTAGGGTATTTTTGGTTGGTGTTACAATATTAATCGTCTCTGGCAACATTTAAGTTTAAACGCTATTTCGACGTAATGGTAGATGTTGTTCCGATAGCTGTACTAGTTCTTGGATTCTTTTCCCATCCCCTTTTTGCATCATTATGCTGTAAGACATAATGCTATGAAGATAAGCGAAATATACTATTTTAGCAGTTTCAATATCTTAGTTCGCTTGCCAAACTTTTTTTAGTGGACTATCGTCTATTTGGATATTTTTACAGATTTCTTTTGCATTTGGCAAAGCGAATTCAACACACTTAGTCTTTGCCGAGTTAAATATTAAATTATTAACGAAACACCAACGTGAGATATGTGATAAGGTACTATTTACATCGTCATAATTTACTACATTTCTGTCTACTTTAAACAGCAAAGAAGTATCGTCAATTTGTCTTTCAAATGGTTTGCTAAATCATTTATATATATTAAGAACAAAAACGGGCCAAGTATTGATCCTTGTGGGACACCCTTTTACAGGAGATCCTAACTACTCAACTCCATTTAGGAACACCTTTTGAACTCTATTTTGAAGATAAGAACGCAACATAGTGACTTAGTTTAAATATAACAATGCTATATTCTACAAAAACGAAAGCTTTAAAAAGTCATAAAATATTCCTATTGCATTTTGGGACTTGTCCCGAATATCAAAAGTGTGTCTCAAAATGCGACCTTTTCTAAATCCATATTGCTCGGGATGGAGCAGGCTTGATGCACTATAAATAAAAATGTTAACAAAAAATGAACCGCCTTCAAAGCAGACTTACAAATACATTAATATGCTCTAAAAAGTAAGAAATAATTGCGTATTCTTTTACAGTGTTCTTTGTATTCTTATATTCGGAGTCAATGTCACCCGAGGTAGGTGTTCCCCGCGTGTCCACTTGGCAGCTCCCGCGTCTCCCCAGCTATAGTTTGTATATATAGGTACCTTGGCTGACACCGACTCCAAATATAAGAATATGAAGAACACTATAAAAGAATACGCAATTATTTCTTACTTTTTAGAGCATATTAATGTATTTGTAAGTCTTTTTTGAAGGCGGTTCTTTTTTTGTTAACATTTTTATTTATTTTTAGTGAATCTGAAGCAAACGTGTTGCAATGCAGCAACAAACGTAAGCTCATTGCTAATTGATTACAGACACTTATATTTTCTGCCATAAACCGCACCCTTACTGTAAGCCGTTGAGGAGATCCATCGATCTTCATATTTAACTACGACTAGCACTTGACCATATCGAAGTTACGGTAGGCAACTCAAATATCTGGATAGCTTGTGGAAGATTCTGGAATATGGAAGAATTGAAGAGTTCTGTCACTTTGTCATGGATTCTATCATCAGAACCTAACCAAACTATCGAAATCGGTTGGCGTGATCTTGAGTTATTCGTCCATTCGTCGCGCAAATGCTGACGCAAATTTAAGACTTATCCGGTTTTGTCATGGATGCCATCATCAGAACTGGTTTTAAAAAAATGGGACCCTATGACGAGCACCACCTTTCATTAAGAAAAAGATAACAAGCTTTAAAAAAAAATAGAAAAATACAGACGAATTGATAACCTCCTCCTTTTTTTGAAGTCGGTTAAAAATATATATAAATGTTACATATAAATCCTTTTTTATGTAAACTATCAAAATGTTATAGTTTAAAAGTCATAGTTTTGTTGACCCTTGTTATATGTCAAACCATATATCTTAAAATGTCTAAGCTGAAATTCGTAGCGAAATGTTGCCATTTGAAAATTCCCGTGAACACGGCAGCTTTTATTTTAAAGTGAACCGCACCAAATACATAAAACAGGCACCAATCTTAACTTGTTGACAAAACAAGCACTTTGTATTCAGGATGCTCGACGACTATAAATAGAAATCGAACCCACACTCTCCTGCTTCTCACGCCGCGATTGCGAAGTTTTAAACGTTTCTTTCCATTAGAGAGGTCTTACAGGAATTTGAATGGTACAATAACACGGATAATAAAATTTAAACATTAATTGTATCTTGAAGGAAAACTAGGGCAATAGGAAGGCGTGGAAGTGAAACACTAGAAATAAACTCAATTAAAATAACAACCCAAAATAAAATGATATATGAATAAGAGAGAAAGGAATAAATCATAGGGGCGTAGAGTTCTCCGTCTACATCGTCATTAATGGCATCCATAATATCCATGCTGTGGGCGTTGGTAAGTAATGTTGATGCAATCAAACACTTTATTAATTAGCTCAGATTATAATGTTCAGTTGTTTAATGTTCCCGATAATAATTTACACAAACTCATTAATAGTAATAGCTAGGAACGCGACAATTTCAATAGTCGACCGCTCTGGCGGACCGTCACCCGTGAACTACCGACAGACGCGCGTCGGACTGCCACTATTGACTCTGTCCCACGCCGATAGACAGATGGCGCCAGCGCTCCACAGACTATAGCACTTCAACATATAATATTAAAGTGGAGGAAATGGACCTTAAATTGCTTTGAATTATTACAATGCGTATATTAGTATAATGTATTTAAATTAAAAAAAAACAGCAATGAAACAAAAAATTAATCGTCAACTGTTTTTAATTTTGTGTTTCATTGCTGTTTTTTTTTTAGTACAGTAATGTATTTTTTCTGAACCTTTCGTGCCATTTAGCTATACTAACATGATGGAGCGTAAATAATGCTAATAAAACGTTTTAACTCTATCGTCTGTCTTTGTTTTCTGAAGCGGTCTCTTAACGCATTGTATAAGTGTTTTGTTATAAATTTTATCCCTACAGTGTCATAGGAAGTTTTATCTCCAATTATATTTAACTGAGTTTGTAATGGATTCTTCTCAGATTATGCCGCGAAAGAATCTTCATAAAGGAAGCTTTTAGTCGTTCTTTAATGTCATCAGTTGAATATAGAAAGGTGTGGTAAAACATTATATTTGACGATCGCAAAGTGTTGTAAAAGCTTATTTAAATAAATGGCTTTAAATTTGCATTGGAATTCAAATAGATTTTAGATCTATCACTTACCATCGAGTTTTTCTTTCCCATTGAAGTACCAAGTGACCTTGGGTTGAGGCTTCCCTCCCACCACCAGGCAAGTGATGTTAACCCTAGACCTCTCCGATAAAGGTCCCAAAGTAGCTCCTTCTGATACCACGATGCCATCACCAGTCCTCACTTCCACCAGCTTGGGTTTAACTGCGAGAAAAAGAAAATACGAATTAATATTTTATAATAAATAGGATCCATATATATCGCCTTTTTAAACAAAGAAGTATGAGTGGAGTAAAACTGAGTGACAGAGTAAGAAATAGTGTGATAAGGAACGTTGTGGTATAAAAGGAGANTGAGGACCAGGTCCAAAGTACTCTAAACCGACGAACTTGTATGAAAGGTTTAATGAGAATGAAAGAAGCGAAGGAGATATGCAAGGATGATGGTAAGTGGAAGGACGTGGTCTCTGCATACCCCGACAATATTATTTTATAACTTGTTATAATAGTTCAAGACAAATCTATCTTTATGTTAAACTAAAGACAGTTGGAAATGTTGGGAGTTATTGAGTAACATAGTGGCAACATTTAAAAATGCCAAAAACATGGTGTAATATTAAGAAATGTTACGCAATACAAGGTAATTTTAACAAGCGGAATAACTGTGTATGGGATAATCTTTCGAGCTGTGTCTCGTGAAGTAGTTGTTTTAAGAGAAGTAATGCTAAATTGTATAAATTCGAATAGTGAAGTAATTATAAGTATAGTACAAGTTTTGTATTTTTAAATAGTGGAGAGAATAAAAGTTGTTAGTTAATATGCATTGGTGAGTTTCTCTAATATTTAATTGATGATGCTAAAGACTGACTTCAAATCTTTAGCTGTAATGATCGCTTCACGCCTTGTTTTTAAAAGTACCCACAACAAAATTAACTGTTGGCAAATTTAATCTATAGTAACTCGTTTATCAAAGACGACTACACATTATATGACATCATATTATGACTAATAGGAGTGAAGTAATACTAAAAGAAAAATATTCCTTTTTAGCGCTTCCTCTGCGTGAGCTGCGTAAACGGTTAAAGTTACGTAAAAATCATGTATAACAGAACTGTTGCTCTTAAATAGTTGTACAAAAAAGTCTAAGATAGACCATGTCTATCTTTTAAGGGTGACTCACTATAACATTTTTTTTATTGTAACCTATTCGATTAATGACGATTTTGACGGCCTCGTTGGCGCAGTGGTGCGAGTATTCGCTTTGCTAGGGGAGGTCGCGGGTTCGATCCCCGGTAGGACGAATTTAGGAAATTGTATTTTCTAATTTGTCTCAGTCTGGACTGGTGGGAGGCTTCGGCCGTCTAACAAAGAGATTTGTGTTCCGGTACGATGCTGTGTAGAAACCGTAAGGGGTATATCGCCTCTTCATAGATTAGCACGCTTCCACCTTAGACTGTATCATCACTTACCATCAGGTGAGATCACAGTCAAGCGCTTATCTGTCAGCAATAAAAAAAATTAATTGAATTCTGTTCTATTGGCTAAAATGCATTCTAATTACGGACTTAATTAAATTAGTAATTATTAATATAATGTTTACTGTTTTTTTATAACTTATGAACACCTGTAAAAGATTGGCAAGTACCATAAGACTTTTGTAAAAGCTTCCTTATAAAGATCATTATTCGATTCATATAATAAAGCTTTATAAAAAAATGTTACGAAAAGTCTTCCACAAAGTTAAATTTTATACTAATTATGTACCCTATTATTTCCTCCCTTCCAATTTATTAGTATTAACTGTTCAAGCTTGTTCATGATAGCAATTTTTTAATATTAAAAAAAAACCGAAACGTCGCTAACGAGCTTAAAAGCTTCAAGTGCGCCTTGTCATTATTAGCATCGTTCGATAAGTACTAGTCAGTACAAAAGCACAAAGGAAAAAATATTATAAATAATTTAATGTTATAACACGTTTTCTTCTGCTACTCGGATTTCTATTTAACGTTAATAATATCGTAAATAGCGTCTAGTATATTCTGACGGGATGGCAAATAAAATAACGAACAATTTCCACAGGGGCTGTATTTTCTCACAAAAATTCTTTTTAAATAATTCAATGCCCCACCTAATTAAGTAATCAAATCAAATATATCTTTATTCTCAAATATATCTAATACGTCTGATGATGGTACTCAAGAACGGCTTAAAATCTAAAGTTACGAGGGTTCCTTCGCGCCCTGATCCGAGAAGAACCCACAACAAACTCAGGCGGGTATTTTTTTTTGTTACCATCATCATTACATTATCATATTAGTTTATTATATTTTAATTAAAATTAGAGCAATTCGTTCACTCCCAGGCGTTTCTATCGTCTAAGTAATCTTGCTACTTATAATACGACTTTTCTATCAACTTTCTTTTAACAAAGACTTTGAATTTATTAATTGACATCTTTAAAACGTCTTGTGGGAGTTTATTATAGAAACGTATACAGTTACCCTTAAATGAGTTGTTAATCTTATGTAGCCTACTAGAATTTATAACAAGTTTGTTTTGGTTTCGTAAGTTATATGATGTACATTCACTCTTTTTATTAAAAGAGTCAATGTTTTTATGTACATACAACAAGTTTTCTAATATATATACGCAGTGAACTGTCATTATGTTAACTGCCTTGAATTTGTTTCTTAGCGACTCTCTTGGACCCATATTGTAAATCGCACGAACGGCCCTTTTCTGCAGC
>JACTOM010000916.1:474826-525691 GCA_015832385.1 Elymnias hypermnestra | reverse complement strand
TCACATGTTCCATCTTTTGTAAATTTAGATCCCAAGTATACAAATTCTTTCACCTCTTCCACTTGTTCCCCATCTATCAAAATATTGCCATTCATCATAGATTCATCTCGTTCAAAAAGCATAACTTTCGTTTTGTTTACATTCACTTTCATTCCTTTCCCTTTCAAAGCTTCATTCATAATATTTAGCATCTCCTGAAGCTCGTTAGCGGATGACGCAAGTATTACTTGATCATCAGCGTAGAGTAAACATTTGATGAGTAATTCATTCATTCTTAACCCATACATACTTTCTTTTAAATCTGTCAAACATTTATCCATGAATAGGTTGAACAGCCATGGTGACACAACACATCCCTGTCGAACACCTCTTTCGACAGGAAACCACTCCGTGTACGCTCCGTTTATTCTGACACAGGCACTAGGACCCTCATAGAGAGACTTCAATGCTTGAATCAGACTACCGCTCACACCATACGTAGATATTATTATATTATTCATCCTAATACACTAATATATGCACAATTGAAATCGTTGAGTGTAGCAGTATCTAATTCTTGAATTAATTAACGTTTTCTTGTTATTATACGTTAAAAACGCAATCTAACAAAACATGGCGGCCATGTTACAAATTGGCGGGAAATCTGACAGCGGGTGACATCTGCCAGTCGGAGCGTTTGTGTTTGCCGTACAATAATAGTTAGCTCCCCTTTGATAATGGCGTGACAAGTGAAATTAATTCCGTTTTGTGTGTAATGTTAATTATTTAATAATCATTAACAGGAGAACTGAACTGAATCATTGTTAATCAAAATATTCCTTATACAAATGCGTTGGAGTTATAGGGTAGATGATTGTTACGATGTAATATGTAAAAGTTTATCTAGACTAGGACATATGTAGAAAAATCATTTTTGATATTGACTTCGTTTGCTTGATAGGTGAAATAACAAACATCCAAATAGATAAACAACGAAAAGAGGGCATCAACTATCTTATTTAATTAAAAAGCATTACTAATTTATTAAAAGATGTTCAAAAACTATTTGCTCGATTGAATTTTGCGATGTAAACACTCACTAAGAACGGATTTCTAGATACTCCTACGAAATCGGAGATTCCTTGTAGCGAACAGATAATGTTTACTAATATTATGAAGCTGAAGAGTTTGTTTGTTTGAACGTGCTAATCTCAGGAACTACTGAACCGATTGCCTGCCTCATTGGTCTAATGGTTAATATGTTCAACTACAGACGTGAAGTCCTGGGTTCGAGTCCCAGGTCGGGCCAATTCAAAAATCAATATTGAGTTTTCTATTAAGATTTTCTCAATATTTTCCTGAAGTTGGGAAGTTGGCGGTGTGATCCAACCTCGTGTCTCGGAGAGCACATTAAGCTGTTGATCCTGCGCCTGATCTCTCTTCGATCGTGTCGGATTTTCCGTCACATCGGTCTATGAGAGTGAAGAAATAGATAGTGCACTTGTATACTATGCCTGCCAATCTGCAGTGGAGCAGCGTAATGGGTATATGCTCTAAAACCCTCTCTCCTATGATTGAGGAGGCTTGTGGCTGCTACTTACTTACTGAACCGATTAGAAAAATCTTTCAGTGTTAGATAGCCCAATTATCGAGGAAGGTAAAGGCTATGCATCATCATTTTATGACCAATAGAAGCACTAATGAAAAATGTTTCAAAATCAGGTTTTTTTCCTTTTGATAACTTTGCCTGCGTACACTGCGTAAACGATTAAAGTTTCGCAAAAATTATATATGACCGAAGTGTTCCCCTTTAAAAGTTCTATAAAAAAGTCTATGACAGTAAATGTTTATCTTTTAAAATTGGCACACTATAACCGTTTCTATGCTAATCAAATTCTTTCTTATGTCACGCAGACGTCGTCGACTATGAAGCTAGATCAAACATCTAAAACTTGTCTAATGAAACTTTAAAAGAAGTTACGTTTGTAAATTAACGAAGACATTTCGACTATTAAAATGTTGGCAGTAAACACTTCCGGGGGAACTGGAAATCATAATGGGGAAGCGACAAAAGTTGTTTAACGAATTGTGCCATTTCTATACACGAAAGTTCGTCCAGTAAATCATTCAGAGTCGCGCGGTGTTCGACTCCAAATATTTCCAATTTCGATAAAATTTCAACTTTTCTCAAACTTGCTGCAAGTATGAGTTATGGAGATATTATTGCGAATACATATTGGTGAGCCGTAATATTACGTTTCATAAATATAAGAGAAATTATTGCTTTACATGAGGGCGAGACGCAATAATACGTTTTGCAAATGTACGGGAATTTATTGCATTACATGAGAGTGGGATACGTTGCAAATCGTAATATGGAAATAATTGCGTTACATGACAGTGAGACGTGATCTTACGTTTCACCAGCATACAAGTAATTATTATGTAGTCAATAGCACATTTAAGGTAATTATTGCAGAATGGATACTTAAACGTATTTTGTTTCGCAAGGTTAAGGAAATTATTTCATTATAAGAGAGTAAGATGTGTTCTACATACATACATACACACATTCATAGCATCACGCCTCATTCCCTTCAGGGTAGGCAGAGACCACGTCCTCCCACTTGCCACGATCCTTTCATATAAGTTCGTCGGTTTAGAGTACTCTTGAAGTGGCCCTTATTTAAAATGTCCTGGATTTGATCCAGGAACGAACGAACTTCGTCTTCCTCTTCCAACTTTCGCATTCACACTTGACACTTCGCATTCACAAATCCTTTTTGTCATCCTCCTTTCACTCATTCTCTCTACATGCCCAAACCATCTCAGCATATCTTTCTCGATTTTAGTCACTACGTCTTCTTTTATATCACAACGTTCTCTTATCACACTATTTCTTACTCTGTCACTCAGTTTTTTGTCATTATGTGTTCTAATATTGTAAAAATGTTGATAATGCGACGTATAATTACGTTTAACACGTTTACATACAAATTATTGTATTACATGAGAGCGTCATAATATCACGTTTTACTAATGTTCGGGAAATCATTATCTCCTTGCCTTTATCCTCTTCTGTTTCTTTTCGCCAATTCACTCTATCAGCTGTCATTTCTACATGCAAACCCCTTACGCACATATCCTCTTTCACACTGTCTATTCACACTTTTTTTGGTCGCCCTCTCCCGGCCCTGCCGGTTACCATCATGTTTAGGCCCCTCTTGCGTGATCTAAGTGCCTAAGGAAGAAATAGTGTGATGAGAGAAAGTTGTGGTATAAAAGAAGATGTAGTGACTAAAATTGTGAAAGGTATGCTTAAATGGTTTGGACACAAAAAGGATTGATGAATTGAGACTGAATGAGAAAGCAGGAAGGGGAAGACCATTTTAAATAAGGGTCAGATGAAGAGTACTCTAAACCGAGGAAGTTGTCTGAAAGGCTAAATGAGAATGAAAGAACGTTGTGGTAAAAAAGAAGATGTAGTGACTACAATTGAGAAGGGTATGCTTAAATGGTTTGGACACATGGAGAGAACCAATGAAAGAAGACGGACAAAAAGGATTGATGAGTCAAGACTGAATAGAAAAGTCGGAAGGGGTAGACCATTTGAAATAAGGGCCAGGTCAAGAGTACTCTTAACCGACGAAGTTCTCTGAAAGGCTTATTGAGAATGAAAGAAGCGAAGGAGATAGGCAAGGATCGTGGCAAGGGGAAGGACGTGGTCTCTGCCTACCCCTATGGGAATGAGGCGTGATGCTATGAATGTATGTAGTATGATGAAGTCATTCACTCGTATACTATAATTCTACACATCTATCAGGGCTTAAGCTTTTATTAAAAGCAGTTAGCGTTAATTAATACGCAAACGAAGTAGGAACAATAAAATATTGAAATGAAATGTAGGTCCAGCACTTGTGCACCCTGAGTTATCAGCGAAGACTAGTGCTAATGCATATGGGCCGTGTGTTTTGGCCGCCCGCCTGAAAACCCTAGTGTTTGCATTGTACGTCCTAGGTATTATGTGCTTACATGAATATTCAGTGTTTAGCTTGACCGGGAACTCGCCTTGGCATTTCGTGTTTCGTATTTCGTTCCAAAGTTAACAGATAAATGTTAATTTATACGAATACCGCAGTGCGAAAAGCTCATGACTAATACTTCGAAGCTTTTTTTTCAATTTCTTCTACTAGTTCATTCGTTTTCCTTATTATTTCCTGACGACTAGTAGAAATTGAAAAAAAGAAATTCTATAGGTTTAAAAATATATATGAGTGAACTGATAGAAGAAATTAATAAAAAAAACTTTTTCTCAATATCTATTTATGTATAAATAGAGAGGGGACTAATAGGAGAAAATAAAAAAGAGCTTTCAATAAGTTTTAAGTTAAGTTTGAAAAATATACAAATATTTATTTTTTAGAGAGTGAAAACTAATAGTAGTAGTAAATTTTCAGTAGAAAAAAAGCTTTGTGTAAGTTTTTAGTAGTAAGCTTTAAAAAATATATATAGAGAAAAGCTTTCTTACAATCAAATCAAATCAAAATCAAAAATATCTTTATTCAAGTAGGCATATTACAGCACTTTTGAATCGTCAAATTATATATTTTTTTCCCACACTCTGATTCTAATATACGTCTGATGATGGTACTCAAGAACGGCTTAAAATCTAAAGCTACGAGGGTTCCTTCGAGCCCTGATCCGAGAAGAACCCACAACAAACTCAGTCGAAGCAAGTCGTTCACTGCAAGGCGTTTCTATCGTCTAGATAATCTTGCAACTTATACTTATACGATTTTTCTATCAACTTTCTTTTAACAAAGACTTTAAATTTATTTGAAGAAAAATATACTATATACGGTTACATACCACGATAATGTTTTTGTGAATTTGTCGATATTTCGGCCCAATTGCATGGGCCGTGGTCGCGACGAGACTGCAGTGGCTTGGAGTTGCTGTCAGGGGCAGAATCTTTCTACCCTGCGGCGCGTTCTTTTTAATGGTGTCGGTACTTTGTTCGTTTTTCGGCATACTGTACTCACGACGTCATTTTTTAATTTTGATACTCTAAATCGCTTGCCTTTTTGACATATATCAACTACTGGATTCCACGTTGCCGCCAACTTAAATCCCTCGTCGCGATTGAAATTTTTGTGTTTCTTAATTTCAATAGCTTCGCGGACTATTCTTGGTATGTAGTGACGGTCCGTGGATAGAACTTGCGGGCAATGAAGTTCAATCCAGTGTTTGGTACCCGGCTGAAGGAGATGTTCTGCAATAGCTGATTTTTGAGTATCATTGTGTTTGACTGCATTTATATGTTCAGAAACACGTTGGGCTATGGATCTCTTTGTTTGCCCGATATAGGAGCTTCCACAGCTGCAGTCAATTTTATAGACGCCCGGACACTGATACGGTACACAATCCTTTGGAGACCGCATCTTATCACCTATCTTTTGTAAGGGAGTGAAGACGGTATTGATATTATAATTAATTTTAAAGATTTTGCCTATCTTGTCAGTCACTCCTCTTACAAACGGTAGGTAAGCCTTTTTCCTCTCTACCTCCAAAGGACGTTCTCCGCGTCTTTGTGGGTTCTTCTTTTTTGGTAACTTATGTCCGTTCCAACGTAGCACCTTGTAACCGTATATAGTATATTTTTCTTCAAATATGTCGATAAACCACGAAAGTTTCAGTTTAAAATATTTAAATTTATTAATTGACATCTTTAGAACGTCTTGTGGGAATTTATTATAGAAACGTATACAGTTACCCTTAAATGAGTTGTTATTCTTATGCAGCCTACTAGAATTTATAACTATACAATTTCTACTATACTACTAGAGAGGGAGAAAGATTATAGTACACAATGAAAAGGAGCTATTTAAAAGTTTTCAGCGGTGACCTTAAATATAATAAAATCCTCAGAAGAAATTTAAAAAAATCTTTACATAACTTTTCAGTCGTAAGCTTTGAAAAATGTATATAGGAAAAAGATATTTTATGAATTCTGTTATTAGTTCACTCTTATTTTAAAGGCCACGACTGAAAACTTATATACAGAGAAAAATGATAGTATAAAATGAAAAGAGCTTTGTATAAGTTTAAGTCGTAATCTTTAAAAAACATAAAGAAAAAAGTTTTCTTACATTTTCTACTATTCGTTGATTCTCTCCTCTTTATATATAATAAGGTAAGATATAATAATAATAAGGAAATAGAGGAAACTTAGGGTACAAAATTACAAGTTTTCAGGCATGACCTTAGATATAGAAAGAGTCAACTCTCAGTAGAAATTTTAAAAGGCTTGTTATAAATTTTCAGTCGTGAGGCTTAAAAAAATTAATACAGAATAAAGCTTTTGCTATTGTTAAGTGTTATCCCAGTTGATGGTAACTAATTATAGAGTCTACATACATAAATTTACTGCTACTTTTAGGGTTGTAGCTAGCCACGGCCGAAGCCTCCCAGCAGTCCAGATACAGACAAATTAGAAAATGCGCTTTCCTAAATATGTCGCATAGGGATTCGAACTCAGGATTTTTATTAGCGAAAGGAGTACTTAATCTTCACTCCAACGAGACCTACCTTTGGCTTCTGTTATAAATTAGTCTAAACTTGGAGATAGCTTAAACTTAGTGCGAGTTTGGAATTCATATTGTAATTAGGATCGTTGGGAACATATGGCGGAAATTTATGAATATATTTACACTCACGTATGTTTGTCTGTTCTGAATAAACTCAAAATCTATTGCATTCATTTTAGAAGTTCTAACTTTACAAAAGCGAGAAACATAACCGTGTTTTAACTCATTAATATAAACTGACAAGTTATAAATTTCTCAGATTTTCCATCAAAACTAACTAAGGTCTCCTCACGATGATTTCCTTCATCGTAAAACTCAATGATGGATTAAAAAGAACAATTAAACATACAAAATTTTTGCTATACCACTAAGTCCACTATGAAATAAATAAACAAGGATTTCTTTCTACTTTTTATTATATTAATAAACTGAATTGAAATTATAATTGATCAATAATGTTTATGAACTGAAAATTTCGTGTAAATTAAACTGAACAGGGACAACTGGGGAACAGTTCGACGGAAACACTGACCTAATTATACACGAATAATCACGACTTAATCAACAGTGTCCATTGTTTCATATAATTAGACACGAACATTATTACAACTGGATGTAGCTACAACTGGCAAACTACGTAAAACTATTAAGTAAGGTAAGCTAGCAGCCTTTTGACGTCAGATAGCTCTTCAATTATAGGAGCGAGGGTTTTGAGGATGCTCCACAGGTTACACATGCCCTTAGCCTCTATTTAGCTAACCTGTATCCGCAGAATCTTCCAGGAGGTTCTATATTAACACCAGGTTTAGTATGAACGTCCAGTCCGCATGATCAACTTAGCAGCAGGACTCTTAACCTCAAACTATCTCCTGATATCCCAGAACTACCCCGGCAGGGGTAGGCAGAGACCATATCCTTCCACTTGCCACGATTCTTGCATATCTCCTTCGTTTCTTTCATTCCCATTAAACCTTTCATAAAAGTTCGTCGGATTAGAGTAATCTTGATCTGGCCCTTGTTTAAAATGTCCTGGATTTGGTCCAAGGACGTTCGCCTCGGTCTTCCCCTTCCAACTTTGGCATTCCCTCTTGACCCCTAAATACTTTTTGTCAATCTCCTTTCATTTACTCTCTCTACGTTCCCAAACCATCTAAGCATACCTTCACCACTACTACATCTTCTTTTGTACTACAACGTTCCAAATTAAAAACATAAGTTTTACAAAGAGTACTTAGTGTTGCCATCAACAAGATAACAACGACCACAATACAAGTTAAAGCACACATCCTTTCACATCCTTCAGGTGTACACGTTGATACAGGTCCAGGTCTTGCGTTAAAGAGTTCGCCAAAGAAATATATACTAAGAACAAAAAATGTAGAAGATTACACGACACCTCGAAAAAAAAGACTTTGGGCACAACAAGACACATCCAGTGAATTTAGGTTATCACAAATTTATCGTACATTACGATAGTATCTACGTGCAGCTGCAACCGCTGCTAATAAATACATACACAATGCAGGTCAGAGCGTTTCCAGCAGTAAATTTATCTGTTTATTGCGTCTATTGTAGGTGCGAAGATAGTGAATGTAAATTGCTCTGTTGCTATTATTCCACTGCAATATTGTTATGGCGATGTTTTAAGCGACCGTTTTGCATAATTTAGGTTATTTTAACACAGTTTTTGAATATGGGTTTATTTGTTACATTTCTGTCAAAATTACTGAATCAATTAGAAGGAACCCTGGAGAAGGCTATAAGCTATTTACGGTTTTTTTACTCGTGACATCTCGTGATGAAAGGTGGTTGGATGGACATCGCATGACGGAGGCTTCGATATGGACCTTTCAGCGAGGAACTCGAAGCCAATTTATATGTGCAGAAGGCGGTTGCAATGAAGATTAAGAGTATGTGTGTGTAAGAGGGGTGAATGAAGAAATGACAGCTGATAGAGTGTGATGAAAGGAAACATGCTGTGCCGATCCGACCTACTGAGATAAGGGCAAGGAAACGATGAGAACTCTCGTATAACCCGAGTTTCTATCATAGTTCGGGTGTCTTATGAAGATTTCCCCCTCCCGATAATCTCCGTTTTAGTGCTCTAGTTTTCTAGAGGATAGAGTTGGCTATCGTTTTAGTTGGTGCAGAAGCTTACCGATCATGGTTGGTTCGGTGGATACCTGGACCAAATTATGGACTACAAATTACCTTCCTGCTTTGAGTGTGTGGTACCTTGATGTCGTTAGTTGGAATTAACTTTTCGCTGCCAAGAATATGTTTACCAATAAAACGATTTAAATGCCATTTGCGCCTTTTTTGAGGCTATCATCTCGCAAAAGGTAGGGAAGTAGCTGGGACGAGGCTGATGCCCTACTTTCCGTCGCAGATGGGAAGACAGCAGGTGGCATACGTTTGTCTTCCTACTTCTTCTCCCTTGTCTTTTATAGGAAATATCGGGGATGTCGTTGGAATCTATCACAGGAGTATTATCAGAGGATTTCGTTTGATTTCAGGGGTATAGTGTTGTCCAGAAAGTCCCACACTTTTGAATGAGTTAATCAGTCTACCGTACGTAACTGTATTACCATAAATATAGTTTCAAAAATAATTTCGTATTATGCAAATTGTATCAAATTAATACCTCTTAAATTATCCTTTTTATAAAACTGAACATATGAACATTGTATTAACAGTTAATTTTGAACCATATTCTAAACACCACAAAGTCGCGGGCAGAAGGTAGTATAAAATAGCAAAGTTATGATTACGTAATTAAGTTTCGTTATATGCAAATTGTATGTAATTAAAACCTCTTGAATTTTCCGTTTAATTTTCAATTGTCGCGTCGTGAAACAGGTGAGGGAGCCCTTAAGTCACATAGTCGTGGGTTTTAAAGGACCATTAAATTTGAAATAAGGTTATAATTTCTTATTTCACGCTCAAAGAGTTCTATAAAGAGTTAAACTGGGGGTATTTCACTAAAACACCCCTTTGAGACTAATAAACTGCTTCCTTTATTGTACCTGTTAATTTGTGCTGATAATTTATTGAATGGAGTACTAGCTTTTACACGCGAATTTGCGAGAGCTTTTACTTATATATCGAGTTGTTATACTTTAGAATAGGTCAAGATTTTTTCAACGTAAAGTCTTCTAGCAAACCCTAATTATTTCAAATCAAATCAAATCAAAATATCTTTATTCAAGTAGGCTTATTACAGCGCGTGGAGGGTAGTAGTCTCCTTCTGTGAAGATGTTCTTCGCAAAAAGGAGACTGCCGAAAGAACCCGTGAGAGGGATGATCCCGCTCGCGCAGTTGCACATCGGGTCCGCCATGGAAACCGAACTGCCGCTATGCCTGCGAGGGCTGTCAGGTCGTGAGCTGTCAGTGTGGGGACACTATTTGCTCCAAGATGACCGTCGGATTTTTTGTGCAAGGGTGGCGCTGGTATGTTCTGCCCGAGTGGCCAGTACCACCCACCAACAGGCATGCGATGTATCGAGGGGGTTTTAGTGGGTAAAAATCCCACAACACCCGATATCTTTTCCCCAGATGTCGGGTATGTTTTTGAACATTTCCTCCCCGTCAACAAAAAAAAAAGGCTTATTACAGCACTTTTGAATCGTCAAATATTTTTTTTTTCCACACTCTAATTCTAATGTACGTTTGATGATGGTTCTCCAGAACGACTTAAAATCTAAAGTTACGAGGGTTCCTTCGCGCCCTGATCCGAGAAGAGCCCATAACAAACTCAGTCGGGTATTTTGTTTTTTTGTTACCATCATCATTACAATATCATATTAGTTTACAATATTTTAATTAAAATCAGAGCAATTCGTTCACTCCCAGGCGTTTCTATCGTCTAGGTAATCTGTTGGTGGTGGGAGTTTATTATAGAAACGTATACAGTTACCCTTAAATGAGTTGTTAATCTTACGCAGCCTACTAGAATTTATAACAATTCTTAATAACAGTTAGTTTGTAATTTCACACAAACTTCAAACCCTATTGCTATTTTTCAATTTCTACTATATCTCATTCTCTCTCTATTCAATACAGTAAATTTTTTATTATTTTTCCACGCAATTTTGTCAGTGTACACGTCGTGGAAGTTAAAGCATGAGAACATTCATTTGATTCTGAATTATTATAAATTAGATTACAGCAGAACTAAAATCATAGGAAATAGGAATAAATGAAAAAAGTTACAAGATCATTTGAGTAGTTCAACGCAGTCAGACACGGAGACATTTTATATATAAGCCTGGTTTTTTGCAAATACCTCAATATTAAATAGGAGCTGTGTTCGTAAATTATGGGTATAATTTGCTTGAAATTCTTTACGATAACGTCCTTCTTTACGGCCCCCGAGTATAAATCAAGCTATTATGATTAGCTTCCAAGTTACCTTGGTGAATATTTTAAAAATATTGGAAATGGGGTTTTAGAAGTGCTCGCAGTAAAATATTAGCATACGGCGGCTTGCTACTTTATATATATTAATTTTTCCTCACGTTTAAAATTGAACACGTTAAAATCGGTTGAAAGTTATCAAAGTTAATTCTGAAATCATTGAAAAAACTTCTCACAAGTCACAAAAATGGAATCTCCAGTCGTGGTGATTTTGTTACGTTACATTTGCAACGTTTGGAGTTACCTATTGTAATGTTGGGAATTGCTAATTGTAATATCCGTGATTACCATTTGTAACATCAGGATTACTAATTGTAACGTTCGCTATTTCCAGTTGTAACTTCGAGATTATCATTTCCAATGTTCTGGATAATCACTTGAAACATTCAAAATTGCCTATTGTAATATTCAGGATGCCATATATAAGGTTCAGGATTACCAAATTTAATGTTGAATATTGTTAATTGTTACGTTGCAGATAGTTAATTGTATAGTTCGGGATTGCCAATTGTAATATTTGGGATGCCAAATATAATGTTCAGAATTACCAACTTTAAGATTAAATATTGTTGATTGTAACGTTGAAAATGGTTAATTGTATGGCTCGGGATTGCCAATTGTAATATTTGGGATGCCAAATGTAACGTTCAGGATTACCAACTGTAACGTTTAAGAATGTTAATTGTAACGTTGACGATGGTTAACTGTATTGTTTGGTATTGTCAATTGTAATATTCGGGATGCCAAATATATTGTTCAGAATTACCAACTTTAAGATTGAATATTGTTGATTGTAACGTTGAAGATGGTTAATTGTATGGTTCGGGATTGCCAATTGTAATATTTGGGATGCCAAATGTAACGTTCGGGATTACCAACTTTAAGATTGAATATTGTTGATTGTAACGTTGAAGATGGTTAATTGTATTGTTCGGGATTGCCAATTGTAATATTTGGGATGCCAAATGTAACGTTCAGGATTACCAACTGTAACATTGAAGAATGTTAATTGTAACGTTGAAGATTGTTAAGTGTAACGTTTGGGAATGCGAGTTGTAAATTACCATTTGTAATGTTCAAATGAAATCAAGAAATACAAAGTTTATTCAACAAAATTCAGGCAATAAATTCATGCAGTCATGTGTGTGTGTATGTGTGTTTTTTAGTGTTTGCGTTTTAATAGATGTTTGTGGATGCGTGTATTATCTATTAGGTTTTATTGGAAACAATATTTCTTATAACATTCTGAAACGCGATTGTATGAGTACACTCCAAAAGCTTTTATTAAGTGATATAATAAAAAAAAGTGAAGAATATATTAAATTATTCTCAAGTCTATAAGAGATTTTAAGGTTATGTGACGATATTATGGGAAAATAAATAAATGATGATTAATCTGTGGTCGGCTGCAAAGTGTTATACGATTATTTTGAGGAAAAATATTATCTTGTAAAGAAATACACATGAGTGGTGATTAACATAAGTTTAGACAGTCATATTTCGAAACTATACAAAGTCACAATTTTTCGTAATTAATTATTGTAACGGAGGGGTTTCTCCACATTAATCCAAACTTGGTGATAACTATAAGTTGGGAGCGAAAATTCAGAACGTAATTAGAACCATTTGGGACATATGGCGGGAATTTATGTAAATATTCAAACTCGACATGAATTAGCATTTAAATTTGAATACTTAATGAATTAGGTGGAATAAAAAACTGTTAATTTCACGCCATTTAACCACAGGTTTTAAAGTTAAAGCAAATTTAATTGTTAAATACGATAGTTCTTTCAAAATCTCGTTGGATATTCAAAATTTTATATATATCTGAGAATAAAAGAGAAGGAGCAGCATAAAGCATAGGGGCGCAGGGTTCTCTGCCGACATCGTCATTAATGGCATCCACAATTTCCATACTGTGGGCGTTTGTTGGTGCAATTAAACACTTTACTAATCACCTCAGATGATAATGTTCAATCTTTTTATGTTCCCGATATCGATTTACACAAAATCATTAATAATAACTAACGCGATAGTTTCAAAAGTCGACCGCATCGGCGTGCCGTCTCTCGAGAATTACCGAGCGACGCGCGCCGGACTGCCACTTATTAACTCTGTCCGACGACGATAGACAAATGGCGCCAGCGTTCCACAGACTATTGCACACGGACATATATATATTTAGTATGCCAATTTAGGAAAATATACTTTTTAAAATGTCTAAGTCTGGACTGCTGGCTTTGCCGTGGTTAGTTACAACTCTACCAGTAAAGACGTGTCGGCAAGTAAACAAAATGTTAGTTGGAAATTACCTATTACAAGGTTATTGCGCTCTATCATTACTCACTACCAAAATCAACCGCTGAACTGTCAGAAATTTACGAACTAGTCACGAGTAGATAGCCTTTAATATACTGTTTTTTGGTTATAAGTATATAAGCGTAACTGGCAAGAGACGAGTGGGCAGACCAAGACTACGGTGGAATGATGATCTAGCGAGAACGGCTGGAAAGCAATGGACAGAAACGGCTAAAAACAGAATAAAATGGGACGAACTGGGGGAGGCCTATACCCAACAAGGGATCCTTATGGAATGAAAATATGTAATGTTAATATAGATTAAGAACTCATTCATTCACACAGACACGTACATATATATGTTTGTACATATATTACACACACACACACGTACGCAAGCATACACTCACACACACGTACACATACATACATAGACACACACCTACAACAGTAATGCATACTCATGTACACTTACATTAGTTATTAGTTAGGTTAAGTCTATGCATGTTTACTTTTACTTCTCTGTAGACCATAAGGAAATAAATAAAGGGCTTTATTATTATTATTATTATTATTATTATTATTATTATTATATAAGCGTAATTTCTTTATTTAAATTGATAATTATTAATTATATCTTTATTTTAACAACTGCTTAGCTAAGTCCAACTGTGTTTAAAAAAATCCATTTAATATCAATAAATAATAATTTCACTCTATTAACTACTATCTTAAGGTTCCTTACGCTTTGTCTATATACAAGGTGTTAGGAGCCCGCTTCCGAAAACGAAGACAGACGATAGTACTAATGACACCTTTGATTACGGGAGAGAAAATAATGTTAGTGAATGATACGATAGTTTAATAAAAACAGCTGACGCTAGGGTCAAGAACCGCAATGAACGAAAGTGCTTTAACCCGTATTGATATTTTAGTATAGAAATGTACTTTTTATGAAACTGTAGTGTCATTTAGCTGTTAGACAAGTAACATGATGGAGCGTAAATAATGCAAATGAAACTTTTAAAAATATGATTTTTTATTCATCAGGGTCCTTTTTTTTCGGTCTCATCATCAAAGGTGTCATTAGTACTATCGTTTAAGAAGCAGTCTCCTAATACCTTGTATTTATATATTAACTTTGATTAGTATGCTGTATGGTAATGAAAGTTGGGTATGGCAGAAGAATCACAAAAGTAAAATAAATGCGGTAGAGAATTGAGAAATAGTGTGATAAGAGAACGTTGTGGTATAAAAGAAGACGTAGTGACTCAAATTGAGAAAGGTAGGCTTAGATGGTTTGGGCATGTAGAGAGAATGAATGAAAGGAGACTGACAAAAAGGATTTATGAGTCAAGAGTGAATGCGAAAGTTGGAAGGGGAAGACCAAGGCGAACGTTCCTGGACCAAATCCAGGACATTTTAATTAAGGGCTAAGTCAAGAGTACTCTAAACCGACGAACTTATATGAAAGGCTTAATGAGAATGAAAGAACCGAAGGAGATGCAAGGATCGTGGCAAGTGGAAGGATGTTGTCTCTGCCTACCCCCATGGGCTTGAGGCATGATGCTATGTATGCATGTAACTTTGTTTAGTTAAATGTAAAAAAAGAAGTTTAGTGTGTATCTTACAAAATTTAAAGGAATGTAAATAAAATTCTAGGAAGACTCAAAATACCGTACGTATACTATTGAAATTCAAACGAGATTTTTCAGTGAATCTTTATAGTATTGAGTTTTGGTAGCGGAAGTGAGATGGCGCGTTGCCTACTTCCGACCGCGGGGAGGAAACGTCAAACTTTACACCGGCTTCCTGTTATTGAATTCCAAACTAGGTTCCCGATATTCACTTGGATCCAATTTTAAATTGAAATGACTTTTTTAACTCGGACAAAATAGCTCGTCTTTATATTTCCTGAGATAGCAACGAATACTTGACTTCTCAAGATGAAATGTATCTGTTAGCGATCATAAATTAAACGTTTACATGTGCTACTTCTATAAATCTATCTCCACTCAACCAGGGATTCTCTAAATAGGGGATCTCATGACCATGTGTGTAGAAAACCACCAGCTCCCCCTTTAACTTTAACATAAAGTGTTAAATCCCCAAAAAAAAACACAACGTCTTCACTGCTGTAATTACTATACTAAATTTAAAATCTATTCCTTTTTGTTTTTGTGTATTAATAATCTGATAGTAAACCTTTGGATAAAACAACTTTTTATTGTCTTATTATTTTTAGCTGTGCTCAATTACGTGTACCTACTTTACATCTTTCTTTAATGTCATCATCAGTTTTACATTTTACGATGATCTTCTTAACGCCAGAGTTGTCTGAAAGAGATCGCTCATTAGCGATAGGGCCACCCAATTGCACATAAAATGTAGTCAATGTTATTGTATTTCTATTATTTATATGGTATAAAGTGGAACAATGGTTTGAAGCTAATAATTTATTGCTCAACGCAAATAAAACAAAATGTATTAAATTTAGTCTGCCTAATGTTAAACAAATGCAAACCATTGTTAAACTTAATAATGAGGAACTAGACCTTGTAGACAGTACCGTTTTCTTAGGCATTACGTTAGATAACAGATTACAGTGGGGGCCCCATATAAGTGGTCTATCGAACAGGCTCAGCTCTGCGGCTTACGCAGTTAAAAGAATTCGTCGTCTGACAGATGTTGATACTGCCAGACTGGTATATTTCAGCTATTTTCACAGCATTATGTCATACGGTATTCTACTTTGGGGTAATGCTGCTGATATAGATGCAATATTTGTGCTGCAGAAAAGGGCCGTTCGTGCGATTTACAATATGGGTCCAAGAGAGTCGCTAAGAAACAAATTCAAGGCAGTTAACATAATGACAGTTCACTGCGTATATATATTAGAAAACTTGTTGTATGTACATAAAAACATTGACTCTTTTAATAAAAAGAGTGAATGTACATCATATAACTTACGAAACCAAAACAAACTTGTTATAAATTCTAGTAGGCTGCATAAGATTAACAACTCATTTAAGGGTAACTGTATACGTTTCTATAATAAACTCCCACAAGACGTTCTAAAGATGTCAATTAATAAATTCAAAGTCTTTGTTAAAAGAAAGTTGATAGAAAAATCGTATTATAAGTTGCAAGAGTACTTAGACGATAGAAACGCCTGGGAGTGAACGAATTGCTCTAATTTTAATTAAAATATAGTAAACTAGTATGTTATTGTAATGATGATGGTAAAAAAAATACCCGACTGAGTTTGTTGTGGGTTCTTCTCGGAGCAGGGCGCGAAGATACCCTCGTAACTTTAGATTTTAAGCCGTTCTTGAGTACCATCATCAGACGTATATTAGAATCAGAGTGTGGAAAAAAATATATCATTTGACGATTCAGAAGTGCTGTAATATGCCTTCTTGAATAAAGATATGTTTGATTTGATTTGATTTGATATTTATTTTATAAAACATTCATCTTTCATCTATATAACAATACTTATCGCTCCAGTGTTGTAAAAGCCTACTTGACAAACAATTTTTGATTTCAAGAAACTTTCGCATTTCATATGCTGTTACGTATCAAAAGCTTTGAAGAAATCTAAAGTACTGTAGATTGTGTTCAATATAATATCAATTCTTCGTCATTTTATCGAAATACTTCAAATATTTCGTAAATATTCTGCGGCGCTCCGAAGCAAAGCTCGTAAGGAACCTGTCGATAGCACAGCGAGGAGCTCGTCGGTGACATATCAGCTCGTTGTAGTAATAGCGATTAGGTAATATCCCACATAACGATGCTGTCATATTATTTTGCACTTAGAAATCTCGGTATTTTGGAAGTAACACTTCTATACGCGTGCATGCCATGGGAAGTAAGATGGTGAATGCGTGAGGAGAGCGTTAACGAAAACTGCATATTTAAAAAGTTTCAGTTCAGTAGTGTGGTCTAAAATACACTTCTTTTTTCCTCAATAAATTGGCTATCTAACGTCATAATATTAGTATAGATTGCAAGTAATAATTTACCATCAAAAAGTGTATACGAACTGTTATACAAAACGAATTCACAGTACTGTCACATTTTCCACTTTTAAAAACATAATGTATACTTGCAGAAAATATACTACGAACTCAGCTCTTGAAATACTTTTATAACCCGAAAACCGAATAATTCAGTACAACCATAACAATAAAGTTTAAAATTAAACGTAATCGCACACTTACTACCGATATTTCAACATTTTTACTCAATTTATTGCCTCATACTGATATAAAATACTAGACGCACGATATAAAAGAACAAACGTAACATGTCATTTTTTTAAATTAAGGAGAGAAAACATTTCGACAATCTCCCTGGCGCAATGATGCAAGTACTAACATAGATTCCGGATTAGATTCCCGGCAAGGAAAATTAATAAAATCGTATATTTATTATTTCAATGGGCTGGGAAGCTTTAGTTGTATATCCACTCCTCCTCCACTCTCCTATCGTGGAATCTGCATGTAACGCTTGGGAATGCTAACGTAAGGTCAGCAATAAAACCCCTATTGCGTAGCACATAGGTGTCCACTCCTCTGTTCATAAGTATGATTCCGAAGACTGAAGTCCACAATTGCCCCACCCCCCTTCTTTCGTTTGTGGCGTGATTACCCCAATCAACAGACTTCGCGTTAAAGTACCCGAAAACGAGAAAATATCCTGCAGACCTTTTGGGAAACACATCCCTGATAGACTCGAGAATTCCGCCAAGGAGTTGGTGCAGGGTTTTGGTAGAATAAAACAACGCAGATGAATATTAGTGGCAAAACAGGGTATGCGTCTTCTCTATTGTGCAGCAAATCTGTTAGATCAAGAGAGGAGAGACATGCAAAGTGGCCAAATCAAGGTCCTCTCTTGATCCCCCATTGGTGAGAATGACGCACAACTCATGTTGAAGGTCGGACCAATACCATGCTCCCTATCTCACCACAACAAAACCAGATTCCCTATGAAGAATGTTCAGGGGTATTCCTCTGACCTGAATTCCTTCCTGAACCCAACGCCGGCTAGAAAACGACCTCATTCTGCCATAGATGCAGAATCAAGTCCAGCACCTAGACATGTTGTAAACGAGAATTAAAGTAAGTTGTCTGGTAGCGAAACAATTGCTCCCATGATCGTGCTAGATAGGACTCCAAGAGCCGTCATGTTGATGGACAGTGCGCGAAGACCTGTAATCGTCTTCAAATCGATAAAGACATATCGCATTAGTAATGTGCTACGGTTTCCGATGTTGAGATTTATCGGAACGGAACTGCATTTAGTCGCATTTGAGATACACTTGGATATCGTTATTGGTTGCACGTCGAAATACTTAAAACACTCTTTTAAAAAGTCAATCTTGGTATGTGTTTTTTATTTGGTTATGATATATAGGATGAATAATGTTTAAAAGGAGTATTCTTCTAGCAATCCATCGAAATAGAAGTGTAGTTGTTGATAATGAAATTGACCAGCCAACCTCTGGAGGAGTGCAGGACGTAGCTATGCGTCCTATGAATTGATCTTTATTGGTGGTCTCTGGGGCAGTAGACACAGGGTAAGATGTCCCACAAAGAGAGGTCCTGTCAAGCAGTAGATAGTATGCCGAATCCTCCTGAAATACTGGCTTCAGAGAGAAGAACTTTGTAATCCACGAGGTCAGGCCCTCTTGACTGACTATGGCGGTTGAAGATCATAGTAAAGTGTTATTGTAGAGTCAGATGTCCTGTGACCTCGCCTAGTGATGGAAACACCCCTGGGGTTTAGCCAGTAAAAATAACGTTATTTGATGTTCTTTATCAGATGATCATATCATATGAGTGCGTAGGGGGTCCTTTTCAGAACAGAACCTCCGTAACTTTATAATTTAAAGTCGTCCTTTAAAAAAAAATAGTATATATATCGCACCAGCTAGTTATCCAGCTGTAACCATGTTAGTCTACTTTACTTAAAGTAAATTACCGGAATATAAAGTCTATTTAAAGCTAAGTCAGCAGTGCAGGTGCAGGTATCATTCCAAACAATTTCAACTTTTGAATTTTTTTTAATTTAATCTAACTTGAAACTTAATCTCGAAAGTTTTTTATTAAATTGGCAAAACTCTGAATTGAAATAGCACGAGTGCGAGTCGGTTTGCATCCACTATTCGTAATAAATAACTAAGTTTTCTGCGAAAACATTTTGACGGTAGTTGAAATTATTGTGAAACTGATGATTTTTAATTGAAAATAAACCCGGAAGTCAATATGGTTCACACAATTTGCTTTTACATATTTAAAGAAACATGTCAACAATATTTTATAAGCATATAGGTTTGTAAACTGGTGGTAGTTAAGTAGCAGTCGATTAACGTCCCACTGCTGGGCACATACCTCCTCACTCATAGGAGAGAAGGTTTTTGGACCATAGACTCACCACGCTGCTCCACTGCGGATTGGCAGGCATAGTACACAAGTGCATTATCTATTCCTTCACTCTCATAGTTTGATGTGACTGGAATCCGACACAATCAGAGAGAGATCAGGTGCAGGACCGACGGCTTAACGTGCTCTCCAAGGCACGGGGTTGAAGCATACCGCCAACTTCCCAACTTCGGGCAAATACTTAGAAAATCTTAATAGAAAACTCAATATCCATTTTTTATTTAAATCCCAGGACCTCAAGTCTTTGACCGACCATGCTAACCACCAGACCGTTTAGACAGAGCTGCTGGTAGAGTACAGGCTATAATATTTTGCTTGACGGCACGTCGTTGCTGGTAGGGTGGTAACTAACCAAGGCCCATTTCTCCTACCGAGTCCAGGCTCAAATAAATTATCAATTATCAATTAAAGTGTATGTATGTAATTGTATTATTAATATGATAAATATGATAATGTAAGGAAATGTCTTTTTTTAATAAAATATGTTTCAGGTTAAATGGTCACTGTCAACGGTATATGTCTATCGCTCACTTATCACTGAGTAGAGAGAGTGAGAAGCCTCTGCCTAATACGGCTAGCGTTGTTAGCGCTGTCTTAGAATGAAAGAGGAGGAGTCTACCTACCACCTGAAAGGAAGGGAAGCAAGACAGACCGGTGCCATAACGCGTTGTCTTACATTTCTAATAATAAGCTGCCTAAATTTTTATTTTGCTAACTATTATAAACAAAGCTTTGAAAGAGAAAGGAATGAAAGTGAATGTAAACAAAACAAAAGTTATACTTTTTGAACGAGATGAATCTATGATGAATGACTATATTTTCATAGATGGGGAACAAGTGGAAGAGGTGAAAGAATTTATATACTTGGGAACTAAATTTACAAAAGATGGAACATGTGAAAGTGATATTGAAAGGAGAGAGAATGCAGGGAATATGGTAAATGGTGCTCTGCATGCTTTTATGAATAGCCAGATGGTGTCTCAAAGGGCTAGACTGGCAGTGCATGCTGGAGTGTTGGTGCCAACACTTATGTATGGTAGTGAAAGTTGGGTATGGCAGAAGAATCACAAAAGTAAAATAAATGCGGTAGAGATGAGAGCGTTGAGAAGCATGAGTGGATTAAAACTGAGTGACAGAGTAAGAAATAGTGTGATAAGAGAACGTTGTGGTATAAAAGAAGACGTAGTGACTAAAATTGAGAAAGGTATGCTTAGATGGTTTGGGCATGTAGAGAGAATGAATGAAAGGAGACTGACAAAAAGGATTTATGAGTCAAGAGTGAATGCGAAAGTTGGAAGGGGAAGACCAAGGCGAACGTTCCTGGACCAAATCCAGGACATTTTAAATAACGGCCAGGTCAAGAGTACTCTAAACCGACGAACTTGTATGAAAGGTTTAATGAGAATGAAAGAAGCGAAGAAGATATGCTTAGATCGTGGCAACTGGAAGTACGTTGTCTCTGCCTACCCCTATGGGAATGAGGCGTGATGCTATGTATGTATGTATGTTTGTAAATTTACCCTAGCAGGAATAGCAATTAGAAGTGCAAAGCGTGATTTGCACAAAATTGCGCCATTGAGGAAACTAAATATATAATAAGTAGCAATTGAGATAAACTTAGACAACCTCAAGGATTCACATAACAGAATCTTTGCAAAACAGGCGACAAATATAAAACGGCTGAGAATAATGTAATGGAGCGTCATCTAAATCATTATAATAACTTCGCCACCAAAAGTAAACTCCGCGTTAATCCTAATAAAAACGGCGATAACGAGGAATCGTTAAGAGCACCCTTTCTCCACCGCAGCCTCGTTATTTATGGAAATGGTTTCCCGATTCTGCCTGATCACTGGCCGTTACACTTTGTTGCTAAAGGTTTGATAATTTTCGACTGTTTCTTCCTTCAGTAATGTTTTACTTATATACTGTAGTGATAATAATAGAAAAGGATACCCAACTGAGTTTGATGTAGGAACCACCCTCGTAATCTTAAATGTTAAGTCTTTAATATCTTAATTTAGAAACAACTTGAAGGCTCAATTAATTCAGCAAGACAAGTAGCACTATTTCCGGTTTTTCCTAATGATAGAGCTATTATTAGAAAGGAGGAGGCATCAGAGACACCTTCTGCAGGCACCAGAAGAGTAAGTGTGAGCACACTTTTCTGGCGCCTGTAAAACTTCCCATTGGAAAAATATGACTCCATCAATTAACGTGATAGTGAAGTGAAAAAGAACAAAAAGGTTTCTACGATTCTGCATGCAAAGGTGGATATATTAGTTCAATAGTTATGGAATTCTGTATAATGTATTTACTAACATGATATATTTGAACGTTGTGGTATAAAAGAAGATGTAGTGACTAAAATTGAGAAAAGTTTCCTTAGATGTTTTGGGCACGTATATAGAATGAATGAAAGGAGACTGACAAAAGGATTTGAGTTAAGAGTGAATGGGAAAGTCGGAAGGGGAAGACCAAGGCAAACGTCCTTGGACCTATTTCAGGACATTTTAAAGAAAGGCCAGTAGTATCGAAGAAGTTGTATAAAAGGGTTAATGAGAATGAAAGAAGCGAAGGAGATAGTGACAAATGGAAGAACGTGGTCTCCGCCTACCCCTATAGGAATGAGGCTTGATGCTATGTATGTATCATTCTGACACATTAATAACACAAGGTGTTTTTTTTATTAGAGAAATATACTTAGCTTTGTATCGCAGAGCAGCTCAATTCACTAACACAATTAACTTAAAACACAAGAACTGGTAGCTGTCGTTGATTAAAACTGAGAACTGAACCGAGCCTTAACTGTGTAACGCGAACTGAGAACTAAGACTGCGTTCTCTTCCAATATTCGTCAACGAGCTCATGTATGTAACATGATAACAATGTTGATGAATTTAGGATAGGTGTTAAAAGTTTTCGTTTCACGTATCAAATATAAACGCGGACAATAGAAAGATACGAAGCATTAAACCAGTCTGTTTGACCAATTTGTTGTCGAGTTAAACATTTCCTACAATTCCTCCTGAGATATGTAAATCGTCCCACAGTGTTCAACTATATGTGATATATTAACAAACTTAATAATTGAAAAGTTACAAACGGTTTCTCCTCCAGTTACCATCTCTTTGTAAAACTAGTTACAAAATGTGTTGTTATCAGTTTAACTTTAGCACAGTTTATATCTATTACGTCTGTGACTATCTGCATAAATTAGTTCTCAAATTATCTTTTGTACAATTGTGAGGTATTGACCTTAGTGGAAGATCTACATAAAAAGATAGCCTTTGTAATGTGAACATATAGGAGGATGCTCCGCAAAAGTTGAGGGTTTTTGTTTAATTGAATAGGAGTGAAAACAGAATAAGTAAAAACCATCAAGCGACTTAAGATCTCGTACATAGGGCATGTAACGCCTGCCTGGAGAGAAGAAAGAAGTCATGGCTACGTATTAAAAGGGAATGGAGTGACATAAAAACTGTTGATAAACGGTTCTGTGTAACCATGGACAGGGAAAAGTCCTAAAAACTGATTTCTAACCTTCAATGATGGAGAGGCACATATAGAAGGAGAAGAAGTACTTTAAGTGTTGTAATCTGCTGTTCACACGGTTATTTCTTCCCCTTTTTGTGTCCACTGCAATTTCTTCTCTCGGATATCAGCCTCAAATTAGAAATAGATTAGAAAGAGATCTGCCATCCCAATATTTTGTTATCTTTACAATCCATAGCTCTAAAATACTAATATATTATCCAATTTACTTCTAGTGTTAGAAGAAATGGACGACAAAGGGAGAATAAGAGAATCTATGTGTGTGTCTATAGTATCGTTGACTAAAATATTGTGTAAACAAAGTAATAAAGAAAGCATTAGCTTTCTTTTTGATTAACTTGGCTTTAATATTTCTCTGTCAATTAAAATGGAGACAGATTATTGAAAAACAGCAATTTTTTATCAATTTTCCTATATCCAACTCTACTAAACACTGTTTATCTATCGACTCTGTCTAAATCATTGGTATCTTCCTTTTATATTTGTCGTGCTAATACAGAAAGAACATGTTTCCTTTATTAGTCAACTTGCCTTAAATATTACTTCGTAATTTATCGTCTAGACGGATCCTTGAATGAATGCAGTGAGAAAAAATCAAATCAATCTTTTTATAGCCAACTCTAACAAAGCAAACACTTGTAATACAAAAGGGATCTTGTCGTCCACGTCTCTATAAGTGTAAAAATCGGATCGTTAATGAGACGTTTTCACTAAGTTAGGCGCTGCATAATTGTAACTACGAGTGCAAGAACGACCTAAACATTATTTTATGAAAAATAATTGTTATTACGTATATAACCACGCATAACTCGAAAGATGAAGCAGAAACTCTAAAAATTCCTTCACAATATTGTTTTCCGTTCAAGCTGCTTAACTTTGTAGCTCGTTAGTTTAAAATACGCCCTATAATACTATTTATTTAAGAAGATTGTGAAAGAGAATCTCTTGTTCAAAGAAATTGATAAACGAGAATTGGAAAATGATGGTGTTCTTTATTGTTATTGCAAATCAAATCATATTTATTTATTTGCTAAATACAGGTCGGTCATAATGGTGTAAACAAGTTAGAGTAGTCTCACTGTATCTGCCATTCATACATACATACATAGCATCACGCCTTATTCCCATAGGGGTAGGCAGAGACAACGTCCTTCCAGTTGCCACGATCCTTGCATATCTCCTTCGCTTCTTTCAGCCTCATTAAGCCTTTCATACAATTTCGTCGGTTTAGAGTACTCTTGACCTGGCCCTTATTTAAAATATCCTGGATTTGGTCCAGGANGACAGGAAACCACTCCGTGTACGCTCCGTTTATTCTGACACAGGCACTAGAACCCTCATAGAGAGACTTCAATGCTTGGATCAGACAACCGCTCACCCCATACGTAGATAACGTTGACCACAGCTCATTCCTCACCACTCGATCATAGGCCTTTTCTAAATCTACGAACGCGCAATAAACTTTTTGGTGTTTAGCCAAACATTTTTCAGTTATGCACCGTAAAGAAAAGACCTGATCCGTACATCCCATTCCTCTTCTAAATCCCGCTTGCACGTCCCATATTTTCTCATCAGTTTCATTAATCACCCTTTCAATTAATATCTTTGCATACAATTTGCCGACGACACTAAGAAGGCTGATACCGCGGTAATTTTTGCACTCCTGCTGTGACCCTTTTCCTTTATATAGAGGGACAATTACGGCCTTGCTCCAATCTCTTGGGACTTGACCTTTCTCCCAGCATATATTGAAAAGGCAGTACAGCTGAGCTACCACAATCCCGCGGCCAGCCTTCAGCATCTCGACTGACACTCTGTCATACCCAGCAGCCTTACCTGATTTCATACCTTTTATCGCTTTTATGATGTCATCCATACTAATCTCGCTATCACTTGTCTTACATTCATTGCTATCCGATTATTGTTATCAAATTATTGTTAGAATGTCAAAATATGTCATTATTTAATCCTTAGTCCTGTTTATTCACTTTGCATTATAACGAGTGTCATTATACATAATTAATTTATGTACAGCTCCGCTTCCTTGTGCATAAATATAATATCACTTTTAGTAGTTTTGGTGGCCTGTAAAAAATCTCTTATGGGGTGATCGTATTAGGTGTAAAATAAAGAGTATGTAATCTGAGAATTATCTGGAAACTAGTGTACCACGATTAGCTGCAGATGATTTCCTTACATGAACCTTATAGGAAATATTCTCATAATTACGTCGACAAGAACACTGTAAGGCAAAATGACGAACGGAAGATAATTCTATCTCCCTCACACACTTGTCATTAACTAGTGGAGGAGCACATTATCATAGTCGCGCAATAGTTACGACCCGAACAAGTAACGATTGAAATGAAATGAAATGAAATTTTTTTATTGAAATGAAATTTATTTATTGATCAAGTTACATTGTTATAAAATGTAGGAAACGATGACACTGCAAAAGTTAGAAACTGCGTTGCAGACGTCAACGGCAAATCTCGCAAACTATTTATCTATACAATGTTACTGTAAGATTTATTAACACTATGAAGTTTATATGCGTGTGCATGCATGTGTAATCGCGAGTGAGCATGTATGTGTGAGTGAATCTGGATGTCTCTCTCTCTCTCTCTCTTTCTCTCTCTCTCTCTCTCTCTCTCTCTCTCTCTGTGTGTGTGTGTGTGTGCATGTGTACACGTGTGATTGTAAACATAATGCGAAATACACAAGAACAAACTTACCATTTTTTTTTACTAATTTTGTGACGACGATTTCTGCACCTTTTTGCCAAATGGATATTTCTTTTTCGACTGTTTTAGATACTATATAATTCCAAAAAATGTATTTTAAACATTTTTATACATAAAGCGTATTACAAATTAGAAATTATTCAAAAGGTAAAAGGAACTGGAATCAAAGTCCAGTTTCTTTCCTAACTAATACAATCTTAGTGTCTCTCAATGTAAACTGAAAAAATGCTTAAAAGAGTAATTACTGAGTTTGTTACCAGTTTCTTTTGTAAATTATTTCATTGTTTTGCTAACGACTCTTACGTGATTGCTACAATCTGTAAACATTTTTTAAAACAACTTTCTAGTTTGTTATTGCGTTGATTTCACATTTAGGCCGTTTTTGCTCTCTCAGTCTCAATTATAGGAGAGTCTTTGTCACCTCGTATCGCGTTAGTAAGTGGTTAGACTGAGGGCTAAGATTTTGATGAACGGAAGCAAGACGAGGTTAGGTCGTTATCTCTTTAAAGCAATAATTGCAAGTTTTGTCTGGAAGGTATAAGCCTTTCTTGAATCTTCCCTTCACACCTTCCTTGTTAGGATCTCTTGTATTTGCCACTGCTTTGAATTTTCATTATGATTTATCGAGCTACGTTTTTTATAGACATTTTCTTTTTATTGAAGATACAAGTCTTCGCGATCATGATTGTTATTTGTGGTTTTTATATCAGTGAAACGTTCACATGCACTACATCTGGTTTAATGCAACCCGGAAATTCTTAAATTTAAGAAGTCGTCGTTTTCACGACGACTTCGGGTTTGGTATAAGAGGGGTAGCATAGGGGAATGAAGCAATATACACCTAGCAATATAAGTCATTTTAAGTATGTATATAGCTGCCTCATTGGTCTAGTGGTTAGCATGTTCGACTACAGACATGAGGTCCTGGGTTCGAGTCCCGGGTCGGGCCAATTCAAAAATCAATATTGAGTTTTCTATTAAGATTTTCTCAATATTTGCCCGAAGTTGGGAAGTTGGCGGTGTGATCCACCCCCGTGCCTCGGAGAGCACGTTAAGCCGTCGGTCCTGCGCCTGATCTCTCCGGTTGTGTCGGATTCCCGTCACATCGGAATATGAGAGTGAAGGAATAGAGAGTGCACTTGTGTACTATACCTGCCAATCCGCAGTGGAGCAGCGTGGTGGGTCTATGCTCTAAAAACCCTCGCTCCTCGGAGTGATGAGGCCTGTGCCCAGCAGTGGGAGGTTAAAGGGCTGCTACTTACTTTACTTACTTACTATAATAATGAAGAATATGAGAATAGTATTACTTAACCTGCAAATTAGTGAGCGACTCAAAGGACACTTGAAAACAAGGATTCATATATTTATCTGTTGTGATAACTCAATGTTTATTCGGAGGATACAAAGTCCTGATTTCGATTTTATTGATTGCTTCTATAGCTAAGACGTCCAATAATTATGTGATGCTTTAGGGAATCCTGGTAAAATCGGACATAACTGTCACACAGACAGAAACAGATAATATTACAAGAAAGAGATAACTTTACAATTGTGCCTTAAATATATGGCGATTAAATGCTGTTATTTTATCGATTTCAAAACTAATAGAGAATACATATAGAAGAAGATTTGTAATTAAATTAGACATTAAGGAAATATAATTAGCTTGTATATGCGTTTACATAACAGGCAAGGTTGTTTTGATAATTGTACTTAAAATGGCGTATGTATTCCCTGACCTCTGAACTAATGATAGTTATAATAAAATTTTGGATATACAGTTTCTGAACGCAAAATTGGATCCATATCATACAATTATTATGACTACCTGCATTACTAGTGAAGGTAAGAAGTCTTTAGCAAGTCCATTTAGCAAGATATAAACATATCCAGTTTGTAAACTATTTGTTGTTAGTAAACCAAATTCCAGCTGAATCTCTTCAGTTATTTTATCTATCTTCTACTTGCCGCATATAAAAGAAGTGTTTGCTTAAAAAAAGGGAATATCCAAAGTTATCTTTGACATTTAAAATATTTGGCTAGGAAAGTGTAAAATACTTGAGTTTCCTCTGTAAGTGCAGTATATCTCGTGGAGGCAAACAAATGGAAGGAACAGCGACGCCTCTTCTGGAGGGAGGCCAGGCTTGATAAATAAATTATATGGAAAACCGCAGCCTTGAATTTAAAATACCTCGAATAAAGGAATAGCTATTCAAACAGATTTTCCGAGAAAATCACAGTGTTGCATTGATTTTAAATCAATTTTAGGTTATACTAGTTGTTCTATTAGTGTCACTGGTATGGATTTCGTACGAATATGAGAATGTACCCAGGACCTCATGTCTGTAGTCGAACATGCTAACCACTAGACCAATGAGGCAGTTAGTCCCGGGTCGGGCCAATTCAAAAAAAAATCAATATTGAGTTTTCTATTAAGATTTTCTCAATATTTGCCCGAAGTTGGGGAGTTGGCGATGTGATCCACCCCCGTGCCTCGGAGAGCACGTTAAGCCGTCGGTCCTGCGCCTGATCTCTCTCCGGTCGTGTCGGATTCCCGTCACATCGGACTATGAGACTGAAGGAATAGAGAGTGCACTTGTGTAATAAACCTGCCAATCCGCAGTGGAACAGCGTGGTGGGTCTATGCTCTAAAAACCCTTGCTCCCCGGAGAGAGGAGGCCTGTGCCCAGCAGTGGGACATTAATGGGCTGCTACTTACTTTTACTTAATGAGAATGTAAGCTTTTCTGGTTTCGCTGAGATACACAAGACAATAACACACCCTAATTATAGGTTTAGTAGAAGAAAATTCTCCATATTCTTTAAACCCAGCGGCAGGTTCTTCATCTGTAAGTGGAACATTTTTTTTATAGCCCTAGTAGGCAAACAAGCTTGCGGGTTACCTTATGTTAAGTGATCGTCGCCGACCAAAAACACCTGCAGCACCATAAGGACCACCGATGTCTTGCCCATCCAATGAAAACGAGTGTAATTGCCTCTTAAACGTCTCCAAATCATAAGCTTGTGGGAACATCCGGGAACACTCAATTATTCTTGATGTTCCAGATGAGTCTGACTGAGAGTTTATGAGGGCAAAATGATGTCCACAAGCTACGCCTCCTAATAACTCGCCTCTTTCGGCGATTAGAGAGAAGATCCACTGCATTCCCTCTCTCTCACTTGTGGGCCTCCCTCAGTGTGATGACGGTCTCATAGAAGATGGCCAATCCCATCTGGATAGGGATATTAGCCATGCCAATCCTCAGTAGAGCAGCATAGTGGTAATATGCCCTTAGAAATCTCTCTCTGTTTAGTGAGGAGGCTGGCACCCAGCTGTATGATGCTACTTACCTTTTTTATGGATTTATTGGCTCTTAGTAATTTAATCAAGTCAAGAGTGAATGAAAAAGTTGAATGGGGAAGACCATGGCGATTGTTCCTGGTCCAAATCCAGGACATTATAAATAAGGGCCAGGTCAATAGTACTCTAAGCCGACGAACTAGTATAAAAGGTTTGATGAGAATGAAAGAAGCGAAGGAGAGATTCAAGGAAGTTGAAGGACTTGCCAACCCATATGGGAATGAGGACTGAAGCTATGTATGTATGTAATTCAATGTTTTGTTTTTTATTACAACTGCAGGCAAACGAGCTATTGATTTACCTGATGTTAACTGATCAACGCTGTCGATAGACACCTGCAGCACCAAAAGAATGCACATATGTTGTCAGCCCAGAAGGTGTGAGAGAGAGAAAGAGAGAACACTTTTATTGTATACCACAAAATAACATAAAAAAAGTAAATACAAAAAAATCAGTACAATAAGGCGGCCTTATCGCTATCGATCTCTTCCAGGAAACCTTTGGGTTTGAGAGATTGCTGATAAGTGAAAGGGGTAGAGCGTGGTGACATATATCGGTGAAGAAATTGATATAATAAATAGAAATGCATAGATATAAGGATGTAAATATAAACGCATATAAAAATATATATCTATAAACACACATAGTCGTCCTATTCGGATAGAGACAGGTAATATATCTTTACCTTTAAAAATTGTCAGGGATTTAGCTTCTCTTTTTGTTAAGGTGGTAGTTTAGTTGTTCCTTAAGCAATTGCATGTAGGATCTAACGCTGTTGGATGTTGGTCAAAGTGAAGGGACCAATCGAATTGATTCGTTACAGAGTTCCATTTATACAGAAAGTGTTGAGAATTATGATGGTAGTATTTGGAATGGTTCCCAAAAACTCTCTACCCATAATAGATCCTATAGGGGATACAAAAGTCCTAATGGTTCTTGGGTGGTTTCAAATCTCTAGTTTATTTGTGAGTAGCTTCACGAAGAGTAAGTGGGTGGGTTAAGTAGTCCAAAACCATCTGCGTTACAACTTCTTGTGTTTTATATACAAATATTAATTATATATTTTATTTTTGACAGTTTAGAGCTTGAATATAATCTTAAATAACGAAGTAATTTAGCAGCTAATCTGTTAAGAGATAATTTCTTTTTAATAGTTTCTAAACAATGCTTGGTATGATTTGCTTTGGAAGCAAGACCGTCATACCATCTAAATAAAAATATTGGTCGTGTCTGTCTGTATTTTTTAAAGTAGATAACATTCAAATCAAATGCAAACTGAATCTCAAACGAATCTCCGTAGAAGAGAACAAATTAAACAAGTCGAATAACTTTCAGTATTCTTACAACAAGTTTTAGATACGTCGTCTGAAGAGATCGTCTACATGCAAATTATATTCTGTAATAGCAACTTACTATAATAGAAGAAGTTAGAGACATTTTAGAATAGAAAAAAACAAATGAACCCGATATATTATAACTTTTCCATCGCCTTTTATATGTTCGTTCATATATCATATTACAGCTGGCCGTGAAGTAAAATGCAAGCAGCCAAGATCAATGTGGCGGCGTTCATGGTTTGCGTCAGATGTTTCACTTGCATCCTTGCTTCATACAACCACAAACTGTATTCATTATTAAAGATATATTTTTCGTTTTACTTTAGACTTAGACTATTAAATTCATTAAATAACGACTTCTGGGAGTTATAAGTTACAATATAAGTTTTCTTTCAATTTTATCAAATCCATCCTGTATATGTGTCCGTCCGTCCATCTGTCACAGTAAAACCAACGGCCCCGAGATCAAATGCATCCGAAGCCAAGAAATATCTCTGTATAAGATATATACTGAACCATTTTGGCCATTATCTATCAGACGATAGAGAAAAATGTCTTGCGCTGTTATCTGTTGGATGGATGCCAATTCTGTATGCTATTGTGATCCTCCCCCCTCAAGAAGGGGGAGGGGGTGATACAACTTTACTATGGATCATCTGTTTGATGAAGAACTGATATTTGATTATTTAAATCAGATGTGCCTTCGTAATCATAGATTATTAGCTGTACCCTTCGAAATACCATTCCTATAAGTCCGTCTGATATCTGCTCACATAGGGACACACAGACAGCAAACACAAAGCAAAAGAATTGGTTTAAAGTGCTGTCTAGAAACTTAAGGAGGTATACTTCTTACCAGGTTAACGCGCCTTTGACCACCTTTGATGGTATGGTCAATTACCTAGAATCTGGTGTTATCAATTCAAGTGCTAACCTGTCCATAATATAAAAAGCCTGAGTTACTGATTATAACCTTAGCTTATATATAGTTACTGCTTATATCCTATTGGACATAGCTTATCAGATTTTAGATTAAAAACTACAGAACTCATACAACAGCTGGAAGCAGAAAATCAGGAGCTGGATTTGAGTGTAAATAGAAGCAAGACAAAACTAATGATAGGGCGGGGACATAACTGAAGACTAACATTATAGCATCCGTTGATATTTGTATCCCATTTGCAGTGATGGCAGCTGTGTACCGGAGATAAAGGGACGCTTAGTAATGAACAAAAGTGCTATGGGACACCTGAACAAGATCTGGAATCGAAGGTATTAGACTCACTAAAAAGAGTCGCCTCGTCAGTGCTTTTATCTTCTCAATCTTTATGTATGGAGTTGAAACTTGGACCATAAAAGCAAGAAAGGCAAAAAGTAGATGCGGTCGAGATATGCTGCTGGAGGCGTGTCTTTTCTATTTTTGCACGGAATCAAGATAATCTGTATATTATCAGCGAATTTTAGCTTTTTTCGGACACATCATACGGCGAGAGGACTATTTGGAAAAGCTTATAATCACGAGCAAAACATTCAGAAAAAGACCTCAAGGCCGTTCCTCGACACGATGGGCTGACCTGCTTAACGAGACCAAGCAAACTGCTTTTTATCAGCTAGCGAAGATGGCTACTACCAAAAGCGGGTGGAAAACGAGAAACTGTTCGCGATTAGGCTCTTACCAGGACCACATTCATCAGTCATCAGATTTTATTATCTTTATGTATATCGGGCATGTTTGAGAATAGGTCGTGAAGTAAATTTCATTCTCCTACCAGCGAGATATTTTGTTGCCGCGGATTAGAAGAGATCTTTCATTGGAGAGCATAATTGGTGTAAAGCCTCGCCAGTGAATTTGTGAGGGCTTACCATGTTTTGCGAGATCTCGCTGAAGGACGCAAATGAGAAGCTGAAGCCCTACCTACTCTTCGTCAAAACAGTTTGGAAGAAGTCGCACATATGCGTTTTATGCTTCACCCTATTGTATTGTAAGTCCTGATAGTCGTTGTCATCCGGGTCACTAGAGTGGAATGCGGTTAAGGAACCCCAGTGTCACTCGTGGATGAGAAGGGATCCGCTGGGTTTTAGTGGTTATTCTAGATTCACATTCCCGATTGGAGAAATCAGACAAGCTTCCTCTCTTATCGGAGAGAGGTTTTATAGAGGATCCATATCGCAGCTTTACTTAGTGGTGGGCTATACATACCCCAGAATTGCTTTAATAATATGCAAGTATCTTCGCGATATTCGAATCCAGGACCTTTTCCCTGTGATTATCCACACCGATGAGCAACACGAAGCAAATATAAAATTCGCTTAACCACTTCAGTGATTACCTGTCAGACGATCCGGAAAAATGTCCCCCCCAATGATGCGGTTGGGGGGGAGCCAAAACTGTACTCCTTTTATGTCGCCGTATAAATAAATTATACACTGCACGATATTGATGATCGGCCATTATCTATATTTGGCACATCCGATGATAAATGGGCACTCTTTGAATGCTGTATCGAAGTTTTCATATCGTAAATACGTCCATTGTGTTTAGTTTTCAAATCGTCTTAAGGACTGTTTTTTATATAGAGTATTTATACTTGTTTTTTATTAAAAGTTTCAATATGCATACAAGCGTCTGTTGGATTTTTACTGCGCACAATTACATAGTGTAAAAATGAAGTAGTTCCGCGGTTTGTTCGCTTAGATTTTTTAAACTGTTTAAAAAATTTTAATGTAGTTTTCAGTAATGGATAGAGTGATTCAAGAGGAAGGTTTGTATGTATAACAAATGCATGTTATACTATAGAAAAGCGGAAATATTTAATGATTTGTAACGTGATGTCGTAATAACATTTTCGTGCGCTTTAATCGCAAATGCTAGCTAAATCTTACAAGATAGGTCAAATTGATGTCCTACATAATTGTATATTTTAAAAAGATCCATAAAAAATTCCAACATAGTATATATTTATCTCGAAAGAATAACCCACAGTTGTTGTTTTCTTGCCCTTATCCCACAAGGTGGGGTCGGCACAGCATGTTTCCTTTCGCCACTTCACTCTATCCGCTGTCATTTCTACATTCACACCCTTAATACACATATCCTCTTTCACACAATTCATCCACACTTTTTTTGGTCGCCCTCTCCCGGCCCTGCCGCTTACCATCATATTTAGAACCCTCTTACATACATGGCTATCCTCCCTTCTCATTACATGTCCATACCAGGCTAACCTTCCACTCCTTAACTTCTCGGTCACTGGTGCTACTTTCACACTTCCTCTAATATACTCATTCTTAATCTTATCCAATTTTGTCACTCCACACATCCATCTCAACATTCGCATCTCCGCTGCATGCAATTTCCTTTCATTCTCCCCTTTGGTGGCCCAGCACTCTGATCCATACAGGATGACAGGTCTTACGATCGTCTTATAAATCTTCCCCTTTAGTTTAAGGGGCATTCTGGCATCGCAAATTGTTCCCGAGACCTGCCTCCACTTCATCCAACCTGCATTTATCCTGCTAGTAACCATTTTTATCTTTTACACGTTACAATAAAATATGCGTCACTCACCAAGCTATTTTATACAATACAGTATCGTTTCTTATCCAATTAAATATATAACATAAATAGTATATTTTAGGTAGATCGAAACTTTCCTTTATAGTACTACATTAAAGTGGATATCGTAGAAGATATCAGAGATTTAAAATAACATTATATTACTCAATACAATATAAGTCAAAGAAGTTACACTTGCTATACGTATGCACATTGATATAAGCACATATTTTTCCAATATACGATCTTTTTTATTAATAAATGTAATTAATACCGATAAATGCTATTTGAAAGCTCATAGAAAAGACTTATTGAAAAGCGGGGTGGAAAGATCTTGAAAAATATCCACCTGAATAGCTCTCGAGATATTGAAGCTGCTGTTTAAAAAGATAAGTGCCTAATGCTTAAAACGCTTTATGGATATTTGATTAGCTTTTTAAAAGAGCTTTAAGGGTAACGGCATTGTAAGAACCCTTTCATTTGTACTCGTTACTAGATTTTTCTGAATTGGATCCAGAAAGAACAGTCTATTAACAATCAATATGAAACTAATAAGAACTGTTCGACAGCTTTCGCTGGTGTCATGTATAAGGATCTTGGTAAAAGGTACCTTATCTCTAAACAAGTAAGAAGATTCAATATTTTAAACTTGCAATATCGGCAATCGAACCATCAACGTCGTACCAATGTGCCAGGGAGACAGGGATTACCACAAAAAAGATTTTAGTGAGTTATCCTTAATAGATAAACATACGCTTTCAAGGACTTTTTTGAACAACTTTTAAAGACAAACAATTCCGTTATGAAAGATCTTTCCGTAACTGTAACCGTTTACGCAGTAAACACAACGGAAGTACGCACAACGAATACAATTTCCCTATTTTTGTATAAAATAGGTTATAGTGAGTCACTCTCAAAAGATAGACACATACTGTCAAGGACTTTTTTGTACAACTTTTAAAGACAAACAATTCCGTTATGAAAGATTGTTGCGTAACTGTAACCGTTTACGCAGTAAACACAACGGAAGTACGCACAACGAATACAATTTCCCTATTTTTGTATAAAATAGGTTTTAGTGAGTTATCCTGAAAAGATAGAAACATACTTTCAAGGACCTTTTTGTACAAATTTTAAAGACGAATAATTCTGTTATTAGACGTTTGTTACGTAACTGTAACGGTTTACACAGCAAAAGCAACGGAAGCTCTCATAAGGAATACTTTGTCCCTATTTTTGCAACATTATTGTAACTTTATCTTTCATTCTAACTTTATCTTTAATCGCGTTCAAATAAACAAAACCCTCATTTTATAACGACAGCATATAATAGATATTTTTGTAGTTTTTTCACATAAACATTTTCCTTTGTAATGTGTTACTATACCAAATGTTGGTAAAAGCATAAAGACCCGAAAAGTAAAGCTTCCCAGTATCCCTTACGCCAAAATTTAAATTTGCTTCGTTTTTAGCGAAATACTGCTTGAATAAGCAAACAAGTTGGCTGCTGAACAGAATATTCCGTTTTGTAAGACAAATGGTGGATTGTGTACATAGAAAAAATAAAGATGTACAACCCGTCTGTACATTCGGCTAAACAAAAGCTTGATAGAATGGATTTGTGATTAAATGGATTGTATTTAAGTTCACAAAGCTTTGTTACGTAGCTTAAATCAGTGCTTTTAAAGTTCAAGTCAAAGCTACTCTTTCAAGAAGGTTTTTTAACATTTCTGTATTATAAGCCCTTTTTTCTTTCTTTTTATATACGACTAGCTTTTATTTGCGACTATTTTTAATTCAACAAGCGTCTCTGAAATTAAACATAAATATTTCTTTCTAAAACAGCTGCTATGTTTGTCGAAACCTTTATTATTTATTTAAGTTATATATCTTTATATAAACAACCTTCATCTTTTTAAGTTAGAATAAAATCTATTTTCAATAAACTCTTAAATATATCGAACATAAAAACTACTCGAAGGAGAAATATCGATTCTAAAAGCAACTGTTATTAAATCATTTCTTGTATGAATTAATTATTACATAACCATTTTCCTGTATTAAAACTGCCACTTTCCTATAACATAAATCTTCTTTTTCTGTAGTTAATAGAAAAAAACATTCATTCCTAAAATAACTTCTACTTTTTCCTCTTTTACAAAGAAAATAACTCGGAATAAGTCTTAAAATACCATCGCAGCGGTAAAGGAAATGTGCTTCTACTATTAAAATGTCATTTTATTTAAAACAGACAAATGCAAGACGATTTGCGAGGTAATAGAAACGTACTCAGCCTTATCTGGAGGGAAAGGGGGGGAGAGGGGGAACAGAATCTTGAAAAATGTCTGTGGAATAACACCCGCGAAGAAAGCACTCGATTTAAACATTTTCCTTGGATATTATAAAACAAAGTCCGTGTGTCTGTCGAAACTGGATTATCTCAAAAAATAATGAACGGATTTTCATGCATTTTTTATCAATAGATAGAGTGATTTATGAGGAAAGTTTAATAATAAAATTTGTTAAGGTTTTGTGTAAAATAGTTGAAATATAACGAAGATTGTTTGAGGGGTCGAAAAACATTAAGCCGCTTGCGATGTTTTATAGATAACGCTGCCTTATCTCTTAGAGATATAACAAAACAATGTATGATAGAAAAAAATTATACTTTAATAGTAGCTATATTGGCCTTGGCTGCTCCGCAATGGAAAAACGTTTTACTTGTACAATTCCCAATCTATCCCACAAGAAATCTTCGAGAGCATACTATCTTAAGGATAATCCGCTATATAGGTTATGTAGTTATACAGACAGAAACAGTATGATCAACTTATATCAGTTAACAGAAGTGTTACTTACATTGTTAATTATACACCTTATATATGTTAAGAGTTATAGTAGGAATAGTAATAAACATAGCAAAAATTGTCTTGATAACCAAACTAAAGTATACTTTATTTCCACTAACCTCAATAAACTTTCTTGTCAACTAAATTTACCACCGGTTGGGAATGTAAGTGTCTACTGAGAAGAATCTGGCAAGAAACTCAATAGTTAGTCTTTTCTATAAATGTTATTATAAACATAGTAACACAATTGCATCATCAACATCCATTAGCATTAAACATAAGAACTAAAATCACACAAGTATCATTATGGCACATTAATAAGACAAAGGTTTTAAATTAGAGAAATACTTCAATTTGTATCGCAGAGAAGCCCAATTTACCAACACAAATAACTTAAAATACAATAACTGGTAGCTAACGTTGATTAAAACTGAGAACCGAACTAACCTCTATTATACATCACCTTTAGTAACTTCTAATAATGAGTTATTTGTCTAAACACCAATGGGGGTTTGTCCCGCCAAATACCTTTGTTTATTATCTAATTTATTATAAAACAATAAAATACAATTGATATAATATGAGTAATTCTCATCATTAATGAAACATTACAACGATTTTATATACATTGGAATCAATTACAACATTTAGAAATCCACCAATGACAAGCCCTTCGTTTTTAATAATACAGTTTAGTCAAATGAGGAACCGTATTCTTTATTTAGAATATTATTTTATGCGTCAAGAATTTAAGGAATGCGCAATAAATCACGAATTTATTTAACCGGAGAGTAATGTGGCAGTTTCGTCACACTAATAGTGCCGAAAGTACAAACTTTCGATACACGTATGATGAAAAATGCTTCAAGTAGTGCAGATAAAACAGGTAAGAACAATATGCTCTACTATCCGTGAAAAGTCGAGGCAAACCGCTAGTTTTAAATATAAAAGAGTTATTACATTTCGCGTAAATTTGATTGCGTTCAAAGGAAATTGATTCAAGGATTCAAATCATAATTTAATTTCGGCGACCTCTTAGGGATCTTAATATTTTTAAAGGGTTTTTAAGGTTACGTAATTAAATATCCCAGTTTTTTTGGTGTAAGATCTTCTGTTGTAATATGATTGGAAGAAATCATTACACGCTTTCTCTTCTAACTTAAGTAAATCTAAGTTACAAGATTAAGCGTGTAGCGAGTTAAAGTGCTTTTAAATATAGAAGAATAAACTTTTTAAATTGGTGTTTCATTCGTTAACAGTTTTAGGTTTAAAAAGTGTATAATAACTTTGAATTTTTATCACGTAATCATGACTTTGTTTAAATTAGATATAATAGTAATTCACTACATTAAATGAATGAATTTAAGAAAATAATAAAGAAAAATGTAATATACAACACATCTAAATAGTGTAAGAACTAAAAACCCTTAATTAATTTAAAAAAAAAAGTTTTATTGGGCGATATTTTTGCAAACGATATAAGCTTTTTTAAACCTTTGTCATCTTCATTATTAAAACTTATATAAAGTGTTAATTTTGTACAAGATCTAAAGCAAAGTGTTTATAACGTAGGAATAACACAGAAATAACTGGAGTTAGTACATCTAAAGTGGCACATAAATGTGCCCTAAATTTCGTGAGGGCTGCCCCAAATAACCAATAATGGGACGTTCTTTCATTTTTGTAAATGTGGCACATTAGAAAACGCCGCACATTATGGCTGTAATCACTGCCATATCCCGTTCTATCTGCTGTCCAATCTATAAGATTCGGCGTTCACATAATAACTACTTGACGATCTGCATACATTATACGGCGTGGCCTACCATTCAGTAGTTGTACCTGACAGCTTAGCCTAATAATTAGTGGTGCTGCAATGGAAGATGATTGAATAAAGATATTTTAATTTTATCAAGATGAAAGCGAAGAATCTCGAGTGGGTGCGATGCGTGGGATATTTTAAAATATTTATAAATTTTCAAAAAGTAATTACTCCACTTAAATAACTGTTACACGCGAGTTTATTGTCTTCCGTTAAGACGCGCAAACTTCCGGCGGAAGGCGATGACGAGGCGCTCGTGCAGCGATGTTCGCGGTATTTTGACGGAGAAAGAAGAGGGGCAGTGGGTAGTTAAAAAGAGATACGTAGCCAGACGGGGGTTTGTCTGTTGTTATCTGCTAAGTGTTAACTAGTGTAATACTGTGACAGTAAAATACAAATTAATAATAATTGTCTCTGTCTGTCTGTCATTCTGTCTCTGTCTGTCTGTCATTCTGTCTCTGTCTGTCTGTTATTCTGTCTCTGTTTGTCTGTCATTCTGTCTCTGTCTGTCTGTTATTCTGTCTCTGTCTGTCCGTTATTCTGTCTCTGTCTGTCTGTCAGGTTCGTTGAGTGTTTAAATTGTCTTCGTCTTAACATAACATTAGACACATTGCATAAATACAGATCGAAAAAAAAACAGACTAAAATTAATAAATGGTTGAATTTGTGTTTATTGAAGCATAAAATTAATATTAATCACAGAGATTTTATTAAAAAAAATAGCGATTATAGACTGTCTAGAAAAAATCAATAGGATTTTATGAATTACACAGTAAAGGCTGTTAAAGGCCCACTGCTGGACACAGACCTCCTTTCTCATAGGAGGGAAAGTTTATAGAGCATTGACCCGCTCTTAAAAGATCTCCAGGTATATAAAGGCTTAGCATTCTAGATATTCCTTTATTGGGCTGAAAATTCAAGATAACCTGTAATGTATGTGCTTTTGTGTATTGCACAGGCTCGCTGTGCCTTTGTCTTACACGTCCACTCTCTTAGAGTGCTTTCGTACAACTGACGCATTGCGCTCGAGATACTCTTACTGCATGTACTATGTACTCGTATGTTGATTCATGTCATATTTCTCGTATTATACAAATATACAGTGAATTATGTGTGTTCAATTAAGTCACATACACTACACAGGATCCTAGACAGACTAATTAAATATATCTTTATAAATAGAAAGTGCCTGAAGACAAAGCTCTTCGAATAGTGCGTGTTGCCAGTAATGACCTACGGCTCCGAAACGTGGTCGCTGACTATGGGACTCGTACGAAAGCTCAGAGTCGCTCAACGTGCGATGGAGAGGTCTATGCTCGGATTTTCTCTACGTGATCACATCAGAAATGAGGAGATCCGTAGCAGAACCAAAGTCACCGACATAGCCATACGAATCCCGAACCTGAAGTGGCAATGGGTTGGGCACATAGTCCGATGGACCGAAGGACGTTGGGGCCCGAAGGTGCTGGAGTTGCGACCCCGCACCGGGAGGCGCAGTGTAGGGAGACCCCCACAAGGTGGACCGACAGTATAAAGAGGGTGGCCGGTAGCCGCTGAAGCCAGGCGGCGCAAGATCGGGCCTTGTGGACATCATTACGTGAGACCTATGTCCAGCAGTGGACGTCCATCGGTTGAGACGACGACGAAATAGAAAGTTGATTTGATTGTTCTTGCCAATCTTCCCAAAATCATGCTTTTAGGTGACGAAATACATCATGAGGAGGGATATCCAGAGCCTCTTTCGTCCACCTTCTTTCACTGGAGGGCATCGCTTCTACGATACTCATCAGCGAAAGTTGACGCTGGTATGTGGAGCAACATTAACAGAACTGATACGTAAATTTCTAATTCTACTATTAGGTTAACTAAAAATGGGATCCTTATTTTTTATTTTCTTTAAACCACCTACTGGACTCGACGTCCATATAAATATTGGACCATTCACGGACCAAATAGTCATTGCTCGGGTCAACCTCGTGTAATGCCACGTGAAATGAGACGTTCCTTTCGAAGTTTAGTGATGTAATCAATTTATATCGATAATATATATTGATGAAACACATTTTAAAGACACTAATCAAAATAAGAGCACATTTGACTCATTAAATACTATCAAATTCTGTTCGTTGGTAACAAATCTTCCACCGGTTCCAAAAGTTAGTGAAACGAGATTAGAACTCTTTCTTCTATCCATTGCGCCAAAGAGGTCGTCAAAGTTAAAAATATGATACAGTAACATATGAATTTTGTATTTATCTTCACAATAATGATTCAGTTTCATTTGTTTTATAACAATGGTGTACAGTATTAAATATATTTCCTTTATTATATATAAAAATAGTACTTTTGATCATAAAAACATTACCTACACTGTATCAAAGTGTTTGCTACATACAAACATGTTTTCCTAACAAATTGAAGCAGCAAATGTAACTGTAAGTAAATTTTGTAAACAACTCTTTTGAGAGAGAACTCTTTTAGCACAAATATTCCTATCAAAGGTAACAAATTGTAAATAAAATACATGCTATGTGAAACAGCAGATGTTTCAGACGAAATATAGCACTTTTGAATCTTTAAATATGTTTTCATATATCCAAAGTACGACTGGTGATGAGATTAGAGAACTACTTACAATGTAAAGTACACATAAACGTACACAAAAACATTGACTCTTTTAATAAAAAGAGTGAATGTATATCATATAACTTACGAAACAAAAACAAACTTGTTGTAAATTCTAGTAGGCTGCATAAAATTAACAACTCATTTAAGGGTAACTGTATACGTTTCTATAATAAACTCCCACAAGACGTTTTAGAAATGTCAATTAATAAATTCAAAGTCTTTGTTAAAAGAAAGTTGATAGAAAAATCGTATTATAAGTTGCAAGAGTACTTAGACGATAAAAACGCGTGGGAGTGAACGAACTGCTCTAATTTGAATTGAAATATATTAAACTAACATGATATTGTAATGATGATGAAAAAAAAAAAAACAGAATACCCGACTGAGTTTGTTGTGGGCTCTTCTCGGATCGGGGCGCGAAGGAACCCTCGTAACTTTAGATTTTAAGTCGTTCTGGAGTATCATCATCAGACGTACATTAGAATTAGAGTGCGGAAAGGAAAAGAAAAAAAAATATTTGACGATTCAAAAGTGCTGTAATATGCCTACTTGAATAAAGATATTTTGATTTGATTTGATTTGAAAGTTAGTTTTTAAATAAGTGATATACCAAATTCCACTTTGTTAAGCAATTTCACAGACTCAGTGAGTAACTCGAATACATTAAAGCTAAAATGTTTTAAAGAAAGGGTTCAAATTTGTCTCAGCTTTTTTGTCTGCACTATTTAAGTAATAAATGCATTACTGCTGAAACTTGTATTATAGTGAAGACTACGCGAAATTCCTTCTGTTAGCCATCTTCAAACAGTTTCTTTGCTTCACTCGAGTATCTTTTGTAAAACAAGTGCTCTCAAAAAGAAGTTTTAATGAAAGATTTTTATGTATTTCGTTGCCAAGTGTTGCGCCGCCTATTGGTGTTAAACAAGTATTAAATTATTTTAAATTCACTGTGTTAATTTTTCAAGTAGGCACGGGAAAATGTGGATAAATTAAAGATAATTTACTAATCTGAAGCTAAAAGGCGGTTGGCAGAACAGCTAATGCCAATATGACGGCGCACGTGGCTCGCATCAGCTGTGTCACTTGCGTGTTTCATGTAAATGCTTTACCCTAGTTCAGTTTGACGGCCTCGCTGGCGCAGTGGTGCGAGTATTCGCTTTGCTAGCGGAGGTCCTAGGTCCGATCCCCGGTAGGACGAGTTTAGGAAATTGTATTTTCTAATTTGTCTGAGTCTGGACTGGTGGAGGCTTCGGCCGTGGCTAGTTACCACCCTGCCAGCAAAAATGTACCGCCAAACAAAGAGATTTGTGTTCCGCTACGATGCTGTGTAGAAACCGTAAAGGGTATATCGCCTTTTAACAGATTAGACTTTAAAAACTTTTTTATTTCATCTTAGACTGTATCATCACTTACCATCAGGTGAGATCACAGTCAAGCGCTAATCCGTCAGCAATAAAAAGAAAAAAAGTTCACGTTACAAAACAACCGGTGGTCTAGTCTTATGGACTAATTAATAATAATACTTTTACTTTATCTACCTAAAATGTACTTTTATAAATCTAAGCCTATAGTCCAATGTAGTTTATTTAATTGTAATAGAGTCACCCTGTCTTTGAGTTCTCATTTAATAATACCATTACAGTTTATTGTGTCATTGCACTTTTATTAACTCAAAAGGTTTCATACATCTCTTTGTTTAAGTGACATTCAGAAGTTTAGCAGCTTCAGGATTGACGTGATGGAAAAAAATACAATAATAAAAAAGGTAATTAGTATTAGAAGAACACATCAACTCACATTAACTAACAAATTATATTCTCTAAACTTTTTAAATATGCACAACTTGCACTATACTATTAATTACTTCACTATTTGAATTTATACAATTTAGCACTACTTCTCTTAAAACATCTACTTCACGAGACACCGCTCGAAAGACTATCGTTTCGTTAATGTTACCTCACATTGCATAACATTTCGTAATATTGGACAATGTCCCTGGTATTTTTAAGTGTTGCCACTATACCACTGGATAACTCCCAACCTTTTTCAGCTATCCGTGTTGCCACCCAACTATCTATAGTCTAATATCAGCAGTTTCACTGCTGGGCATAGGTCTCCTCATTCCCTCCTATGAGTTCTTAGGAGAGAGGTTTTTTTGAACATAGAAACGCTACTTTACTCGGGGTTGACAGGCATAATACATACATGCTAACCCAAGTGCACTCCCTTTTCCTTCGACTACACAACACAGGGCAAATATACACAATTTCTTAACAGAAAACTCATGTCTATAACCGAACAAGCTAACGAATAAACCAATGAGGTAATCCTAACAATATTTCAACATTATCGATATAGCAAGATATCGAGTTAAGAACAGCACTAGGAGGCAGATGGAGGTATGAAATTTCAAACCGCAAAACGACTTCTCATTGCATGAGACGATTATTTCAAAAATGTGCTCGTTACGGCAATAATACACAAGGATTTACAGTAAAGCGGTTGCACCTGTAGGTAAACGCATTTAAAAATCATATATTTCATACTAATAACTAGCCCTGACTTCGCACAGGCATAATGGTTCATAAAGACAATTGTGTCTTTCTAAATAACTTTTCAATGGCTACATTGTACATGACCACTTTCATAGAGATTAAAATGGATTTTCTAGACTTAATTGTAGATCTATAAAAGAGGGATAATAATACTTTTACTTTATCTACCTAAAATGTACTTATTAATATATAGGTCCAATTTCGAGAAGGAGGTCAACCGCCGAATCCAACTCGGTTGGGAAGCGATCGGGAAATTACGGCATCTCTTTTCGACTAATATCCCTCAGTGCCTGAAGACAAAGCTCTTCGAACAGTCCGTGTTGCCAGTGATGACCTACGGCTCCGAAACGTGGTCGCTGACTATGGGCCTCATACGAAAGCTCAGAGTGCGATGGAGAGGGCTATGCTCGGAATTTCTCTACGTGACCAAATCAGAAATGAGGAGAACCAAAGTCACCGACTTAGCCTTACGAATCGCGAACCTGGAGTGGCGACCTTGCACCGGGCGGTGCAGTGTAGGGAGACCCCCCACAAGGTGGACCGATGACATAAAGAGGGTCGCCGGTAGCCGCTGGAGCCAGGCGGCGCAAGATCGGGCCTTGTGGACATCATTACGTGAGACCTATGTCCAGCAGTGGACGTCCATCGATTGAAGCGACGACGACGAAAAGAGGAATTATCTCACAATACAATAAATTGTATATTTCAAAGGCATTAGGCAACTTTTTTTGTTGAAAGCTCCAAGCGACTTTATTTCTCCAGTAGTTTCCAACAGTTATCGTTATATATCAATAGATTTGCACAAAACCTTGATGAATTGTAAACTTAAACCATCCTCAAGAATCACTCTATCAAGCATACACATAGGACTTTTTATTATATGTAAAAACTAAATAGAAAAATTGTTTTTTCCTATATCCGTTGTAAACTTTCATCGTATTGTCTTACGTATTTGCAAAAGAATTTTCATTTCAGCTGACGTTCTTTCATTTAGCCTTAAAGATCTTCATTATAAAGGAAATTCCTAGACAGCATTCAAAAACAGTAGTGACTAATTGAAATTGTAAAGATTCTCGAAACAATAGCACATTGTGCATGACCTAGATACGAACAATACCTACGAGTAGCTTAGAACCAACTGAAATTGTCCCAGTGACGTTTGTCGTGTCAAATATTTAACTTCAGATGCTATGCTGACAAGCTTCAGGAATTTATAGGGTTTTGAACGTTTATCTTGTAACTAGCTGACGTTATCTTCGAATAAGTTATCGTCCTTAGATATTACAAAAAAAAATAACAAAGAAAGAACCGCCTTCAAATATAAGAATACGAAGAACACTATAGAAGAAAACGCAATTATTTCTTACGTTTTAGAGCATATTAATATATTTATAAGTCTGTTTTGGAGGCGGTTCTTGTTTTGTTAAAATTTTTATTTATTTTTTGATTTTTTGTGAATCTGAAGTAAACGTGTTGCAATGCAGCAAGAAAGCGCAACCTCATTGCTATTTGATTACAGACACCTATATTTTCTGCCATAAACCGCAGCCTTACTGGAAGCCGTTGAGCAGATCCATTGATCTTCATATTTAACTACGACTTGCACTTGACCATACCGAAGTTACGGCAACTCAAATCTGGATAGCCTATAGAAGATTCCGTCGAGTATCGTTCATTTGCTCCTAGGAATTGAGGAGTTCCGTCACTTTTTCATGGAATCCATCATCAGAACCTAACCAAACTATCACAAAACAATCCTTGAAGTATATACTTTCCAATAAAAAAAGAATCATCGAAATCTGTTGGCGTGATCTTGAGTTATTCGGCCATTTGTCGCGCACATGCTTACGCAAATATAAGACTTATCCGGTTTTCTCATGGATGCCATCATCAGAACTGGATTTAACAAAAATGGCACCCTATGACGAGCACCACCTTTCATTTAAAAAAAATCATCAAGATCGGTCCACCCAATCGGAAGATATGAGGTAACAAGCATAAAAATAATACAGACGAATTGATAACCTCCTCCTTTTTTTGATGTCGGTTAAAAAAGACTGACGCGGCTGTATGTTTGTTCGCGATAAACTCAAAAACTTTTCAATGGATTTTCATGCAATTATCATTAATAGATAGAGTGATTTATGAGCAAGGTTTAGATATATNCGAGTATCGTTCATTTGCTCCTAAGAATTGAAAAGTTCCGTCACTTTGTCATGGAATCCATCATCAGAACCTAACCCAACTATCACAAAACAACCCTTGAAGTATATCTTTTCCAATAAAAAAAGAATCATCGAAATCGGTTGGCGTGATCTTGAGTTATTCGTCCATTTGTCGCACACAAATTTGCATTATGCTTAACTAACACTTATCCGGTTTTCTCATGGATGTCATCATCAGAACTGGATTTAACAAAAATGGCACACTATGACGAGCACCACAGTTCATTTAAAAATAAATCATCACGATCGGTCCACCTACAGACGAATTAATAACCTCCTCCTTTTTTTGAAGTCGGTTAAAAAAGACTGACGCGGCTGTATGTTTGTTCGCGATAAACTCAAAAACTTCTCAACGGATTTTCATGCAGTTATCATTAATAGGTAGAGTGATTTTTGAGCAAGGTTTAGATACATTATAATTTGGCAAGGTTTTGTATAAATTGGTTGAAATAAAAGGATAATTGTTGGAAGGGTCGGAAAAATCAAGTCACCTGTAAGCTTTCACTGAAAACGCTGCCGAATTCCTTAGAAAAGAAACTAAAGTTAGCAGGATAACTTCTCTTTTATAAGTCTACAAAAAACCTGTTATAGCTGAGATGATAAAAATGATTTACAGCAAATTAATTGCTCTTATTTAAATAATATTCCAGTGATGAAATTTCAATGAATATGTAGATGAGATTTCTGAGAGTTCTTATCAAAACTTTTTTAGTTTGATTTTAAGTGGTTCTTCAATATCGCCATCAGTTGTATATTGAAATACAAGAAAATGAGCATGTTGAGCGACCACATTACGTACATTCGCAAATATTTTAGTCCTTCGAGCCAGATGAGCTACAATATATGCAATTAAAGCAAAACGGTAGCCGTACCACTACTATTCGAAAAAAATCACTAAAATCAAGACGCAAATTTTATCCACACCGACGACCATATTACGCAATAAACAAAAATACCCCAATATTTTAGTCCTTCGAGCCAGACTGAGCTGCAATATACCTAATTAAAGCAAGACGGAAACCACACCGTTACTATTCAAAAGTAATCGTTAACAACAAAACTAATAATACATCAAGCTAATACGCAATAAAGAAAACTACCGCCACATTTTGGTCCTCCGAGCCGGATGAGCTACAATATAATATCTGTACTGTTATAGAAGACAATGTTGCGGTGAATCGATAAAATGGATCCGCAATTATTCCCCTATAATTGTCCGGATATGAAACAGCACTTTGTATGATACGTCAATATTTTTCATTTCAAATTATAGTCAAACCCCATATATTTTATTCAGCGGTGCACTGTATCGGACGATTTAAATTCAATTTACTATTTCCACTTGATTTATTTCCTTTTGAAGGTAAAAGAGAATTATTTATGGTGGATTTAACTATTTGCGAGGGTTTCGGGAGAATCCTTGTATATTTTTTCCGGATACCCACTGATCTGTATTTATGTACCCGAAAATCTTTTAAATGATATGATCAAAGTAAACTGAACAGTAATTTCTACATCAGCTGTTCCCTCGGTGTCACCCGCGTAGTCTCCGATCCCAACGAAATACAAAGTTAATACGACCTGATAGGTATTTGCGTAACGGAAATTTTTAAATTAATGTGATTAAAGTTAGCATTACAAGTGCTTTTTTTATTGTTATAGCTAATGAACGCTTAGTCCCAGATCCCGTGGAAATATGGGAAAATCCGTGTCTGAATAATTACTTTGCTAAATTCTAAATCAACCACGAAGTTTTGAAGATATCGTGATGAGTGAGTAAGTTTTGCGATGTAAAACTACCTCCACTTTTTTGTGTGTTTCCTTGAGTCCTTTTCCTTTATTCAAAAACAATCATTAATTTTAAATCATACATATATCGAAGGAAGGACGTCCAAATAGATTTTAAAACGTGACGTGACGTCAGCATATGTGACTAAATTCACCATCTTTAAAGATAAAGTACAGGGATAGGGAATAACTATTCAAAAACAGATAACAGTAAGAACTGTGTCTTTTACATAGATACTCACATACATACATAGCATCACGCCTCATTCCCATAGGGTTAGGCAGAGACCATGTCCACTTGCCACAAGCCTTGCATATCTCCTTCGTTTCTTTCATTCTCCTTAAGCCTTTCATACAAGTTCGTCGGTTTAGAGTACTCTTGACCTGACCCTTTAAAATGTCCTGGATTTGGTCCAGGAACGTTCGCCTTGGCCTTCCCCTTCCAACTTTCGCATTCACTCTTGACTCATAAATCCTTTTTGTCAGTCTCCTTTCATTCATTCTCTCTACATGCCCAAACCATCTAAGCATACCTTTCTCAATTTTAGTCACTACGTCTTCTTTTATACCACAACGTTCTCTTATCACACTATTTCTTACTCTGTCACTCAGTTTTAATCCACTCATGCTTCTCAACGCTCTCATCTCTACCGCATTTATTTTACTTTTGTGATTCTTCTGCCAAACCCAACATTCACTACTATACATGAGTGTTGGCACCAACACTCCAGCATGCACAGCCAATCTAGCCTTTTGAAAGATACTTCCCACTACATAAACACTAATCAGTTTTATATATAACACCACGCGTAATTAGTCACAGTTGACAGTGATATACTTAGCCACCGCAACATTATAACAATGTTCAACATTGCTTCGATAATCAACTAAAACAACTTTTACCCTATAACTTTAAAAAGATTAGAATGTCATAGTACTCAGGTAACCGCTGGACTGTAATCACATATAAGTGATGATACGGTTTAAGGTGGAAGCGCGGTAACAGGTTAAGAAGTAATTTACTTCTTATAGTTTCTACACAGCATTGTTCTGGTAAGCAAACAGTGGTAAATATCCACGAGAGAAGCCTTTTCCTTGCCAAGGGAATCGAATCTAGGATCTCTGCGAACCGAATATTCGCATTTTTTATTATTGCTTCCAACTGTTATAAGTCACAATTGACAGTAATAACTAAACTACCTCCACCATACATCTAAATAACATTTACCTATAAACATTATAAGTTCGTAACGTCGTTACATAATACACAAGTTGTCATAAGGGCCATACCTGTCCAGGACTCGAATGCACGTCCTTAAATAAGAAATCACGTGTTTAACCTGTTAGCGATCAATATTATTTGTATAATTGCTATTATATTACTATAATTGTTTATTATATTGAGGTCTTCGTAATTACATCCGTAAAACGTCTCAAGTTAATCAAATCTGTTTCAACGACGACTGTGATTGGTGGACTTATTCTTGAGTGGGGAGTTTTACAAAGGGGGGTATAAGAAATCTAGCACAGGAAAATGAAGGGCATTCGCTGGTGACAGTTCTCGGTTTGTATCGATACAATCTATTAGTATTGTGTTTTAAGTCAAAGTGTGTAATGTAATAATGAATCTGAGAATAGTATTATTTCACAAACATCACAGTGAATCAATCCTTCGATACGTAAATAACTTAATTGCCGGAAGTCACGTCAAATGGGGTGTAAAACACCAAGTGGGGGCAGTAACGATGCCGATTACAGGCCTGTCACACTTTGAAGTGCGACGTGTTATTAATTCCTGGAGGGATATATGATTGGACGGGTTTTTATTGGATATTGATAGGTTTTCCACTGGATTTCAATTCCTTCTCTGTACTAGCTATTCCCCGCGGTGTCACGTAGATCCAGAACCCGAGAGATTATAAATAAACCTTAACTTCTCCCGTTTGCATTGCCCGAGTGTGCAAAATTTCTAGTCAAACTACTGCCACAACTTCAAAATATTTTCACCATTAGAAAGCTGAATTTTCACTAAGCGACATATTCTATATTACTTTTTCAAAAAAAAAAAATAGGGATCCCTAATAACAATATATTAATGTAAGACAAGGTGTGAAAAAATTGTTCACATAAAATCTGTCGGCGCGTGTGCTGCGGGAACTATTGATGTTAGAACAAAAAAATTTTCTACAATGTTATAGAATGTGTTAATATCTACAAAAAAGTCGACGACACCATATGTCCAACTACTGTAGCTATGCCACTAAAACTACTTTATACATTTGAAAAGTCAATTAAAGTGCCAACAATAAATTAACCATATTTTTCATATCTGTATATTAATACATCCTTATCCCATATTTTATTAAAAACCGTTTCAATACTTGTGAAATACTTTTTCAATTATTAAAATCGGACTTTCGATTCAAAAGATATAACGAATTTTAAAATGTTTTATATATATATGATATTGAAAGGAGAGTACATACATACATACATAGCATCACGCCTCATTCCCATAGGGGTAGGCAGAGACAACATCCTTCCACTTGCCACGATCCTTGCATATCTCCTTCGCTTCTTTCAATCTCATTAAACCTTTCATACAAGTTCGTCGGTTTAGAGTACTCTTGACCTGGCCGTTATTTAAAATGTCCTGGATTTGGTCCAGGAACGTTCGCCTCGGTCTTCCCCTTCCAACTTTCGCATTCACT
>JACTOM010000916.1:449904-464721 GCA_015832385.1 Elymnias hypermnestra | reverse complement strand
GATGATGGTACTCAAGAACGGCTTAAAATCTAAAGTTACGAGGGTTCCTTCGCGCCCTGATCCGAGAAGAACCCACAACAAACTCAGTCGGGTATTGTTTTTTACCATCATCATTACAATAATAGTTTACTATATTTTAATTAAAATTAGAGCAATTCGTTCACTCCCAAGCGTTTCTATCGTCTAAGTAATCTTGCTACTTATAATACGATTTTTCTATCAACTTTCTTTTAACAAAGACTTCGAATTTATTAATTGACATCTTTAGAATTTACAAGTAACATGTGGCACTTAATATACTACTTTTTCTAATATTGACTAAAAACACGTTATTTAAAACTTGACATTTCACATTTCAATAAATTATTTGTATTAATTTTCGATACTTAATATTTTAATGACAATTAAATTCCTAAATCCTTTTTCCCTGCCTCTAAGTCTCGTAAATCTAAAGTTTTAGAGTTTTATAAATATAAACATGACTTAAAAATTAGTTTGCCATAGAAGTTTCACATCTGACATGTGTATTTTTCTATTGGTAACTGATCAATCAGTTTTTCTATAATTGCGGCGAAATAACAAAATTTTAATTCAAAAGCATAATGGCGGCAGTTGGTTTTCGCGTATTTTAACAATCTATCTACAAAAGGATAAGAATGACCACTGACCTGATGGAAGCAGGGCTGAGGAACAGGATTATCAGGTTTTGGTGTCCAAAGTGCTTTCGATTTATTTTCATTATATTTCACTGTATTACACTCGCGGTTTGTGTTCTCGGTGGAAGTGCTTGATAAATAAGGAGCGGGGAAAACAAAGATGGCGTAGCCTCTTAACCAATCAGATTTGAGCGTGCGTTTCATTTCACGCTTACTTTAAGTGACATGAGAAATAAAGTTAAAACGATATGCTTCTTGTTTTTTGAAGTGATAACTTTTATAATATCGATGTGATTTAAGTCAGTGAAACGAAAAAGTGATGTAACGAAAAAGCGACAGTAAAAATTAGTTGACACAAAAATTCATAAGATTTAACATGGGATGGTAAGTCAAAAATGGTATCGCGCTTACCTGGTAAGAAGTCGTTTTAATATGTATTACTTTAGCACTTGAATGTAATCTCGCTTGACGGTAAGTGATGATACAGTCTAAGGTGGTACCACGCTAAATTTTTTTATAAAGTTTCACTTCTAACACTGCCTCATTGGTCTAGTGGTTAGCATGTTTGACTACAGACACGAGGTCCTGGGTTCGAGCCAATTCAAAAATCGACTTTGAGTTTTCTATTAAGATTTTCTCAATAATTGCCCGTAGTTGGGAAGTTGGTGGTGTGATCCACTCCCATGTCTTGGATAACACGTTAAGCCGTCGGTCCTGCGCCTGGTCTCTCTCTGGTCGTGTCGGATTCCCGCCACATCGGACTATGGGAGTGAAAGAAAAGAGAGTGCACTTGTGTACTATGCCTGCCAATCCGCAGTGGAGCAGCGTGGTGGGTCTATGCTCTAAAAACCCTCGCTCCTCGGAGTGAGGAGGCTTGTGCCCAGCAGTGGGACGTTAATTGGCTGCTACTTACTTCTAACACGTATGAACTGCACACAAGGTTTTTATTCTCTTTATTTAAAGATCTTAAACGCTTAGTCTGGCGTCCCTTTCTCTCACGCGGTAGTCAAGTTACTTCTCTCTCACTCTAATCCAGCGCTAACTGGGTTAGCCGTATTTCAGAAAAACGCTTTATCCTTTCTCTACTCAGCGTTCAGTATTCATCAAATTTTAATATTAAATAGTTATACTTCGATTTACTGTTTAAGTTATCACTTCTGTCAGTCGTGACAAGACGCACATATTTTCATATTACTACCTAATCGGAACTACGCGGGAAGACCCAGTTTCGTATAATAACTTACTGTCACAAAATAACATATACGCGTTAAGTAAAGAACTTCAAACAAGGGAATGTATCAAATAAAATACCGGCGTCCATTGCTCTTCATAGAAAATCAAGGTGAGAAAGAGACAGACATATACAGATGCTCCCGAGTGCGAGCGAGACAGAGCGTCCAAGGTGCCCGATGAAAACATATCGCCTCGGGCGGGATGAACGCAATATCCTAGGAACGAAACGCTTGTTGAAAATAGTGTCGTGATATTGTCGATATCTATCATATCGACGATTTTATTTGTTTCGGAAGGGTATATTTTATAGCTTGCGGCGTGAAATATTGCAGCTGTTGAAGTGTTTTCGATGTACCGAGCGTATCTTGTTGCTACAAATTTTATAGTATTGTTTGAGTTGTTAAATCTATGATTTTTACCGGTTATAATAAAATCTTTAAGTTTATTGTTATAGTAATGTATTGTACACTTACTATTGGGTTAAACATTTAGTATTTTCGTGACCATTTTTAAACTTTAAAGATTTATATGAATATTTTTATTGGCATGGTTTGATGGCATGCAACTGATTTGCCATTGGCGGCCCAGTAATGGGACGCATAGATACTTGTGCAGAGAAGTCACAGGTTCGAATCTTAGGCAATCAGTACTCAGTGTCGTAATGTAACTTAAGTGCTAAATTCTTATTTAATTTTTTTGGTCAGGATGAGGAAACATGCACTTTCCGGGAGCAATTTAGGGTGTTTAGTTAATTTTAGGGTAAGTAGCAGTATGGCGGATCTATACTCAAGTAGCCTACGTTATTTTATATATTTGCAAATAAACTACAACGCGCGGGGGAAAATAGCACAATAAGTACAATTAATGAGCCTTCCTAAAGTAAAGACCTTTTTAATTTAATAAAATATCACTTTCCTTACACAAATAAATATTTTGAGATGACAAAATGTTTGGTGTTTTTTTTTATTAATCTTCATCATTACGGCGTATATAGTAAAGGTAATTATTGAGATTTCGTTCGATTAACACAGTGCTAGTCTATAAAAAAAAACGAATTAACTCTTCTTCTCAGGCGATATGATGAGTTGCCTCGTTTCCTACAAAAACTGTGTTTATATTAATCATTAGGGAAATCGAATTTCCTACAGTATATCAGTTTAGTAAAAAATTCTGTGTTGACGATTTTATGCCTAATATAAGAATTTGTAAATTAAAACTCTAAGAAAAAAAAATACTGTATTCTAACGTTGTGGTATTAAAAAAGATGTAGTGACTAAAATTGAATCCTGAGTGAATCAGAAAGTTGGAAGGGGAAGACCAAGGCGAACGTTCCTGGACCAAATCCAGGACATTTTAAATAAGGGCCAGGTCAAGAGTAAACCGCAGAACTTGTTTTAAGTAAAGGTTTAATGAGAATGAAAGAAGCGAAGGAGATATGCAAGGATCGTGGCAAGAGGATGGACGTGGTCTCTGTTTATTTCGAAGGGAATGAGGCTATGTATGTAGATATGAAAAAAAACAAAACCCGACTAAGTTCTCAGAACTGGCCTCAAAAAAAAACCCGTAAGTTTAGTTTGCAAGTCTTTCTTTAATATCATCATTAATCGTATATTGGAAATGATATATATGACTATATCAGATGATACAAAAGTGAAATACTTGGATAGAGAATTTTATATATTTGAATACCGAAATGATGTTCTTATTAAATATAAAATTGTTCATCGATATCTACACCTCTCTGTAATTAATATCGTAAAATATCATAATGCCTATTATCCTCAGTGAGAACATCACTAGATGGATTTGATTCATTGAGTGACTCCGCTACTTATGATACGTGTTAGGAATTATCCACTTCCATATAAAATATTGGATTTGCCGTCGTATTGAGGGTAAATAAATATCTTGCTCTATAGAGTAAGTTTGTTAGCAATTTATCCTTCAGTAGGTGACTCTACTTGCGCACACTTAAATGTGAGACTTTACCCTTTTAGTGCCATTGTTTTTTTGCAATTTGTCATAAAATGTTTTATGAAAATTTAAAGGAGTTTAAAAAAAGACACCATTATTTATTTGAGTTCCATTTAAATATTTTTTTTTATGTTTATAGAAAAAAGGCAAGAAATAAATCGAAATATCGTTAAAACGATCCTCGGCAATTTTCATGTACAAAAAAAAGCGTCGATTTAACGACGGTTGACGCTAAAACGATTAAAATACAACGTTTTGGTAAAGACCTCTATTCTTTATACCAAAATAAAAGAAACCTAAATAACCCCTTATAACATCACAAATGAAAGTCCCGCAAAAATCAATCGGCTCATTAGAAAATACACAAAAGAAAACTAAGTCATAAAAGAAACTATTTGTATCACTTACTGTAGGTGTGGAAGTCGGTGACTTGCACGGTGTTGCAGTCTTCACCGACTTGAAGGTAAGTGATCTCGCAACGGTATACTCCTTCATCATCTGGCTGGACGTTGGTGATCACCAGTTCCGCATAAGTTGCATTCGGCTCATGGGAGATGGACATCCTGGAAAGAACATAAACATATGATTCTTAACTATAACTTAAATATCCTAGACGGATTGGAGCAATAGTCCGAGTATTTGTTTCGTTAGCAGAGGTCCTGGGTTCGAATTCTAGTAGATAATTTATCTAAGTCTAAACTACTAGGAGGCTTCGGCTGTGGCAGCAAAAATAATGCTGTTTAGAAACTTCAAGAGATAAACATCTCGTGGTTTTAGGTATGTAAGTGAAACAGCTTTTGTGAGCCAAGGACTCCCTCTTACTGGCCTTGGAAGTTCTACCAAGCAGCTTTCACTTCATTCCTGCTAAACGAGATGGTAAAAATGAGGGTCGTTCCCAGTTTCAGAAAAAAAAGCTCAACCTGAACCTAAAAAAATGTTTAAAAGAGTAATTATTGAATTTCTTTGCGCTTTCTTCTCGGTTGAATCATCTCAATCAAACCGATAGTAAGATCGTTACCAACGGATAATATTGAAGCTAGCTTTAATATTAATATTAGAACATATTCATAGTAGATTTAAAAGCCTTTTTGAAACGTTATTAGTTTGTCCGTTAATAAAAAACTACCACTAGTTCGAAAAGTTGATTCTATTGGGAAGAAACTGGCTAGAAATTCAGTAGTTACTCTTTTAATTATAGTTTCTGTAAGTTGCACTGTGTAACATTGAGTTTGCATCCATATATACAACTGTAAAGGCATCAATTTATTCATCAAGCTCCTCAAAAAATTGCATTTTCACCTGTCGAAAATTAGAAATTTCGTCAAAGTTACGCCACCTACATCAATAGGCACAGCCGCAGGCTGTTACTAGACTAGCAAAAAAGGTAAAAAGCCTTTAGGCGAAACTCATTTTGTATTTGAAAACTTTTCATAAACAACTCTAAAAATTACAGAACATTCGCGTATTTCAGAGGCAGAGGGAGTCTGTTTTATTTTTTCAGCGAAATTATAAAACAACACAGCCTTTATATCCGTCAGAAAGGGAAGCTAGCCTCCTCAATCATAGAAGAGAGCATTTATAGTGCATGGACCCACCTCTCTAATCCACATAGATAGTATAGATAGATAGTATACTTTATTGAACACCACAAAAAAAATATATAATACAATGACTTAACTTAAAATAATTGTAGTGTACAATGGGCGGTATTATTATATATTATCTATTTAGCGATCTCTTCCAGACAACCCCACGTATAGGGAAACCGTCAAAGGAAGGAGAGAGAAGGTAGGCGGTGTTTATAGGTAAAAAGGGAAACATATATTACATATATTACTACACATACTGCAAGCTTAGAGAACTGTACGTCACCTCCCGCTGGTATCCTTTAACGGGATTTTCACTGAGAAAGAGCTGATGTTTTACTAGTTTTATTTCAAAAAAGACATGCTGTATTACTCGGACAACATATCCTGTGAACAGCTAGAAAGGAATATATAAAAAAAACAAGTATCGGTAGTGTAAACTAATCAAAAGTTACAGGGCTCTCTCGGATATCCCGTAAAGCGACTCCCGACATCTTAGAGCTTTAAACGAACATCCTTTGCGCTAACTTTTATATTATCGATGTTTGAAGAACATAATTAAATACAGACTGACGTTTTCTACTTTGCCATACATACCAGCTTCGTTGACAGAGATCCTGGGTTCAATCATTGCAGGGTAAACGTAGGGGTTTATTTCGTAAAACGTTTGCTAATTCGTCCTAGGCCACAACCAACCCACTAGCAAAGAAGTGCTGTCAAGCAATTTACGTTCCCTAATGATGTTGTTTAGAAACTATAACAGCTACATTATTAGACTAGATCTTCACTTACAAAGTCAAGCACGACGCCTCACTTATTATTGTCTACATGTCAGCGTTTGTCTGTGAGTAGTCAGAGACCACGTCTTTCCACTTGCCACTATTCTTGCATATCTCCTTCGCTTCTCTCAGTCTCATTAAATTTTTTATACAAGATCGTCGGTTTAGAGTACTCTTGACCTGGCCCTTATTCTGTTATAAATGTCCTGGATTTGGTCCAGGAATGTTCGCCTTGGTCTTCCAACTTTTCCATTCACTCTTGACTCATAAATCCTTTTTGGCAGTCTCCTTTCATTCATTCTCTCTATGTTTCCAAAGCATATTAACATACCTTTCTCAATTTCAGTCACTACATCTTCTTTTATACCACAACGTTCTCTATTTCTTACTTTGTCACTTAGTTTCAATCCACTCATACTTCTCAACGCTCTCACTACCATACATAAGTGTTGGCACCAACACTTCTCTATGCACAGCAAGTATGGCCCTTTGAAACACCATCTGGCTATTCATGAAAGCGTACAGAGCACCATTTACCATATTCCCTGCATTCACTCTCCTTTCAATATCACTTTCACATGTTCCATCTTTTGTAAATTTAGATCCCAAGTATACAAATTTTTTCACCTCTTTCACTTGTCCTACATCTATCAAAATATTGCAAAAAGCTACGATGAACTCTCTGTGATCTCACCTGGTAAATGATGATATAGTGAAGTATGGAAATTCACTGACTTGGTAAGAGACAATTGACTTCGACTGGCTTTCATACAGCATCGTAACGGAATGCTAATTAACTTGGCGACACATTGTGGCTGGTAGTTGGTAACTAGTTACGGACGGAGCTTTCCACCAGTCTGTATTCGGAAAAAATATTGTATGTAATATTCTAAATCAGTCCTAAAAGGGGAATCGAATCTAGAGCCTCATCTAGCAAAGCGATTACCAAGAAAGAAACAAGTAGTATTACGAGTCGCAATAACTAACTGACTGTTACACAAATTGTTGCGACGTAATCAAAGCGATAATATAAAACAATAGTTCCGGTACTCGGTACGGATTCGTACAATAAGTAGTTAACAAAATAAACTCGCTCCAACTGTACAAAACTCAATTAAGCAACGCCAAACACAGATTTATCAATCAGGGAAATCGGTGGAAAATCTACTTGGGCTATTCGAATTTTACTAGTGAAGTTTTCTTTCTCTTGCAACTTAACTGTTTTCCACTCAATTAACACATTTTTGGTACCCATTTAACACATTTTAGTTTAAGGTATATTTGATATCGAATTTTATTAAACAAATTAAATTAAAGCCTTTTTTTCCGGTGGGAAATGCTTTTGCGCACGTCAGAAGAAGTTAACTCCATCCGACAGTGTGGGACTCGCTGGCTGCACCGGAATACGCACTAAAACCCAGCGGAACCCTCTTCATCCGTAAGCTGGGGGTAAGATGTTCGCTGACGCATTCAGCTCTGGCACTCTGGATGAATCCGACTCAAGCGTTCAAGGAATGGGAGGAAACGGGCAAAACTGCGCCTTCTGGCACCCCTTCTCCTCCGGCGGCCGGGGGAGCACCGACCGCAAACTCCCTTTCCCTCTCTAATGCCTCCTTCTGCAAGATGACAGACTCACAAAAGGAGGACACAGCTCTCCAACGTGACTCCCCACCGAGTATAGTACCAACTACGCTCGACAAAGAGAGGTCACTTCCAACCAGGAATACCATGAGATGGCGCTCTGGTCCCCAAGCCGGGCATTCTGCTAGAGTGTGGGGCGCCGAGTCAACAGCCGCTCCGCACACTCGGCAGGCAAGAGACTCCACACAGTCCACAACCTGGTGTCGGTACTTATCAAAACACCCGTGTCCGGTTAACACTTGCACCAACCTGAAGGACAAAGAACCGTGACGTCTAGTAAGCCAACCCTCCAAGTGGAGACGGATCGCTGCAACAGTGACCTTAGGTCCTCTTTCCATCTTTCAATCAGGGCCCTGTCGGATAGAGTCCTGATTCTCTGGACTTCGCTAGCATCTGGCCATTCTCCCGTGTCCCTTGCAGCTGTTCGATACTGGTAGACAGCCGCAAGAACCTCCGTACGTACGTACGTACGTTACGTAATTAATACACTTTTCACTGACTATTAGGTACGTAATTAATACATTTTGCACTGACTATTAGGTACGTAATTAATACATTTTGCACTGACTATTAGGTACGTAATTAACACATTTGCTTTGTATATTAGGTAGCTAGGTAACACATTTTCGCAAAATTACCAAATACAGATTTGGTAATTTGTTATTTATTTGAATATAAGTTTTAGTATTCCTATACAGCTACTACTATCCACCGATGGATCATCTAGAAATCATTTCCTTTATACAAATGACGGTGACTTTAACGTAACGATACAAGGACAGAAAATATGGAAAGTGTCACTTTAAAAATAGTACTTCCATGTCCTAAGGTATACAAAGAAAACATGTATAAAGCTACGACTTTCCTTGTATCGTATGTAAATATGTATTCTCTCGGCGTGGCTCAAAACAACGCTGTTCAAGTCAAATGTTTAGCTACGTTGTAGTATCTAGTGCACAGGACTCCTTATTAAGCTCAACAACAGCTTGGAAAATACACTATGTATGAAATTGCAAAGGATATTACTATTATATATATTGACTATTTCGTGTTTGATTCACCTGATGGTAAGTAACGATAATGTTTAAGATAAGGAACACTTTTAAAACACGTTGCAGCATATCCCGGGGATAATATAATAAGAAAATTTTAAAACGGTATCCGAAATGAATGCTGAAACGCCATTCATTTTATCGATCGACATAAAATGTGAGCTTTATTCTTCTAAGCGCGAAAACTTTTACGATACTTAATATAAATACAGGCGTTTTATGATAGCTTTCGAGTGGCCGATGTTGAGAAAAACAATATTATTTTAAATAATATATTTTTGTAACCATTAAAGATGCTAAAAGATTTGAGATATGCAATACTTTTGAATTGTCAAATATAGACAGATCAGATCTTAAATCTTATGGGAAGTGTGGGACTCGCTGTTCAGCCGCAATACTCATTAAAACCCAGCAGTATCCTCCCAATCCTTAACTAAAGCACCAGAGGATCGTTAGACTTAATCTATCCTGTACTCCGGAAGACTGAATAAACGCAACATTTTCCAATGTAGTTTTTCAACACTAATTTAGGCTATCACTCTCCACTGAATAGGATTATGAGGTCATACAGCGAACTTGTAAAAAAGAAATAATAAAATGAATGTTCTTCGTGATTAAAAAGCTATCGTTGTTATCTAGTGTATAAGCCCAATTTTCTTTTTCTTTTTCAGTTTTTTGTTAATCTTCTTTTTAAGTATTAGTTTATAATTTATATATATATATGTCGGAGGGCAGATGTCTGTGGAACGCTGGCGTCATCTATAGGCGTGGACAGAGTCAATAAGTGGCAGTCCGGCCAGTCTCTCGGCAGTTCTCGAGCGGCGGTCGACCGGAGTGGTCGACTATTGAAACTGTCGCGATCCTAGCTATTATTGTTAATGAGATTGTGTCAATTGTTATCGGGGACATTAAGTGATTGAACATTATAACCAGAATTAATTAACAAAGTGTTTGATTGCACCAACATTACCCACGAACGCCCACAGAATAAGAAATTAAATAATGGATCCAATTAATGACGATGTCGGTGAAGTACCCTATGTCCCTGTGCTTTATTCTGCTCCGTTCTCTCTCTTATTCTCCGACATATAAGTAATTTAGGTTGTTGTTAAAGTTTTGTCCATGTAGTTTTCACCTTTAATTAAGAGACCATTAAACAAAAAGCTGTGAATGAAGTTTGATAATGTATGTAATGTGTATTTTGTTGGTATTCAATAAATTTAAAAAAATACTCTTGATAGGGAACTTAGGAGGTAGGTAGGAAAAGCGCAAATTTATTTACGCAAATTTTTGCTTAAAGACACGCTGTTGCTGTTAAAATAGTAACTAACCAGTGTCGAATCCTTCTACTAGGCTAGTGCAATCCCAGGACATCTGCAGCGGAGAAAAACGACGTTTTAAACCTCATGACAGAAATAAAACGTTACTTCCTCTCTATCTGTCTTCATGGAATTATATATCTCTCTGAACTTCCGTTCATCTCACCCAATCACACTTATCTTAACGCTCTCATCACGCTTTCACCAGCCTACTTCCCAAATCATCGGTTTTCATTTCAATAACAAGCTGGATCAACAAGCTGGAGGAACTGGAATGGTGTACACAGATTTCGGGGGAGTCACGGTGAGAGGCCAAGTTAATTGGGCCAAGTTAATGGGTATATAAGCTATACCAACATAGAATAAGTCTGTATAACTAAAAGTATTTCGTATTTTTATGTTATTTTTAGATATTAAGTAAGTACAGTAACTATTTCTTAAGAATGTAAAATAACATGGGCCCTTGAGGCTCTGCAATAAAAATTAAAAAAAAAAAATGCTTTATTGTAAGCAATTACTTAATTGTTGGTGAGTTGGAGCTCTGACTGCTGAACTAGTGTTAACCGTACATCAGAAGTCGGTTCCTTCCCTTACAGGTACTAAATACTCGTGTTTACAAATAGTAATAATAATAATAAAAAAAATACAATCCCAAACGTAGTGTTTGCACCTGTGTAATCACGCGTACGTGTGTGTGTGTGTGTGCGAGCGTATGTGCGTTTGTTTGCGCGTATGTGTAATGCATGTATGATGATGTGATGAATGAGATGATGACATCTGTTTTCTTTAGATGCGAAAAATAAAAAGCTCCTCTACCTCTCTATAACTAAGTTGTTTAACCCATGTTTAAAAATATATTATATTATATGAAAAGGTATCAAACAAACTTTTATATTTATAATATTAGTTAGGATATACCAATTTTATTGCGAAATAAAATTGAATCCATCGCATTGAATATATATTTTTATGATATCCACCTAAACAATGGATTTCTCTCTCCATATATATTCGGAGCTCACGTCGCACCGATGTACGGTATTCAATGACATTTATACATATATCTCCTAAAATTCCTGGTGTAAAATTTTATTGGATATATTTTATTTAAAAATATGGCAGAGCTTTTATAGATTAACGTGTATTTGACGACCTCGTAAAGATGCAAATACTCGGGTGACTAGCTGAGGTCCTGGATTCAATCTTAGCAAGACAAAAGTTATTTTCCAACGATCTTTTTAACAAGAAGCTTTATATTTATTCAGTATCTAAAAAATCTAAAGTTAGAAGGGTTCCTTCGCGTCCTATTCTATATCTGTTTTTTTATCACTATCATTACAATATTAATTTAAATTTTCTTAGATTATAATAATATATTCAACTTAATACTTGCGTCATCCGCTAATGAGCTACAGGTGATGGTAAATAGTATGAATGAAGCTTTGAAAGGTAAAGGAATGAAAGTGAATGTAAACAAACGAAAGTCATGCCTTTTAAACAAGATGAATCTATGATGAATGGCAATATTTTGATAGATAGGGAACAAGTGGAAGAGGTGAAAGAATTTGTATACTTGGGATCTGAATTTACAAAAGATGGAACATCTGAAAGTGATATTGAAAGGAGAGTAAAGGGAAAGTGCAGGGAATATGGTAAATGGGCTTTACACGCCTTTATGAATAGCCAGATGGTGTCTCAAAGGGCTAGACTGGCAGTGCATGCTGGAGTGTTGGTGCCAACACTTATGTATGGTAGTGAAAGTTGGGTATGGCAGAAGAATCACAAAAGTAAAATAAATGCGGTAGAGATGAGAGCGTTGAGAAGCATGAGTGGATTACAACTGAGTGACAGAGTAAGAAATGGTGTGATAAGAGAACGTTGTGGTTTAAAAGAAGATGTAGTGACTAAAATTGAGAAAGGTGTGCTTAGATGGTTTGGGCATGTAGAGAGAATGAGTAAAAGGACACTGACAAAAAGGATTTATGAGTCAAGAGTGAACGCGAAAGTTGGAAGGGGAAGACCAAGGCCAACGTTCCTAAACCAACGAGAACATTTCAATGAAGGGCCAGGTCAAGAGTACTCTAAACCGACGAACTTGTATGAAAGGTTTAATGAGAATGAAAGAAGCGAAGGAGATGTGCGAGGATCGTGGCAAGTGGAAGGATGTTGTCTCTGCCTACCACGAAGGGAATGAGGCGTGATGCTATGTATGTATTTACAACAACTACAAGAATAAAGGTACTTTGATAAAAAAAAAAATTTTGGTTTTTTCCTTTACCCTTTTAAAGCTAAAAAGGAAGTTGTCCATAATAAAAGATCATGCGCTGTAGTTAAAGATATTATTTTTCTATTCCACTATCGTACACTTAAAAGCCGACATAAAACGACCGACTTTATGTTAAGTCTCGTAAAACTTTTGAGTTCACCGCGCTTAGCAAAATAAAGTCCTCAATTTACGACATCCGATAAAAGAAACGCAGTTTTTTTAATGTAAAATATATAATTACTAATTAATTTATAACTTTAATACCGTCCGCTTGTAATAAAGGGTAATAGCTTTACTAACAATGCAAATAATTCTTTATATCACGGATCGGCTACCTTTTCTTATAGAACGGCCATAAATGTTATGAGCAGATTGACTCGGGCAACGAATATTATGAGCAGATTGACGCGGGCAACGAATATTACGAGCAGATTGACGCGGGCAATGAATATTATGAGCAGATTGACGCGGGCAATGAATATCATGATCAGATTGGTGCGGGCCTCCAATGTTATGAGCAGATTGACGCGGGCAATGAATATTATGAGCAGATTGGTGCGGGCCTGGAATATTATGAGCAGATTGACGCGGGCAACAAATATTACGAGCAGATTGGTGCGGGCCTCGAATGTTACGAGCAGATTGGTGCGGGCCTCGAATGTTATGAGCAGATTGACTCGGGCAACGAATATTATAAGCAGACTGGTGCGGGCCTCGAATGTTATGAGCAGATTGACGCGGGCAACGAATATTACGAGCAGATTGGTGCTCGTCTCAAATGTTATGAGCAGATTGGTGCGAGCCTCGAATGTTATGAGCAGACTAGTGCGGGCCTCGAATGTTATGAGCAGATTGACTCGGGCAACGAATATTATGAGCAGACTGGTGCGGGCCTCGAATGTTATGAGCAGATTGACGCGGGCAACTAATATTACGAGCAGATTGGTGCGGGTCTCGAATGTTATGAGCAGACTAGTGCGGGCCACGAACGCTATGCGTACACAAGTTATTTGTTAAATTTAGCTTTTGTTATACGTATATATTGGAGGGCAGGTATCTGTGAAACACTGGCGCCATCTGTCTATCGACGTGGACAGAGTCAATAGTGGCAGTCTGGCGAGAGTCTCTCGGTAGTTTTCGGATAGCGCTCCGCCGAGGCGGTCCACTGTTGGAACTGTCGTGTTCCTATCTATTATTGTTAATGAGTTTGTGTAAATTGATATCGGGAATATTAATTAATTGAACATTATAATCCGAGTTAAAGTGTTTGATTGCACCAACATTACCCACGAACGCCCACAGTATAGGAAATTAAATTATGGATTCCATTAACGACGATATCAGCGGAGAACTCTACGCTCCTATGCTTTATCCTCGTCCTTATGCTATTCTCCGACATAAAGATTAAGTTGAACTACAGTTTATTGAAAAGTTGTTGCTCGCCATCAAGTAATAACTGTGTTACGACAATTTTTACGCTATATTAAAGTTACACTGTAAGCTAGTCTATTAAATTGACCTAATTATCAAATATGTATATAATATAATTAATTGTTTTCCGCTTGCCGTAGCTCGTGGATCTCATTTGCATTGTAATTAGCCAATTAGTCACAAATGCAATGGATCCCTTCACTAAACCTCCGATTACTGTAAGTGCACATTACGGTATGTAATCCCGACATACTTGGGTTTAACGGATATACATTGTACATTATACACATTTCATTTCTTTATATAATAAAATATTAAATGTATTTAATTTATTTGGTTAATAAGCTCATTAAATTTATTAAGAAATGAATAGTGAGGAATGAGCTGTGGTCAACGCTATCTACGTATGGGGTGAGAGGTAATCTGATCCAAGCATTGAAGTTTCTCTATGAGGGTTCTAGTGCTTGTGTCAGAATAAACGGAGCGTACACGGAGTGGTTTCCTGTCGAAAGAGGTGTTCGTCAGGGATGTGTTGCGTCACCGCGGCTGTTCAACCTATTCATGGATAAATGTTTGACAGATTTAAAAGAAAGGATGTATGGGTTAAGAATGTATGAATTAATCATCAAATGTTTACTCTACGCTGATGATCAAGTAATACTTGCGTCATCCGCTAACGAGCTTCAGGAGATGCTAAATATTATGAATGAAGCTTTGAAAGGGAAAGGAATGAAAGTGAATGTAAACAAAACGAAAGTTATGCTTTTTGAACGAGATGAATCTATGATGAATGGCAATATTTTGATAGATGGGGAACAAGTGGAAGAGGTGAAAGAATTTGTATACTTGGGATCTAAATTTACAAAAGATGGAACATGTG
>JACTOM010000916.1:422425-448820 GCA_015832385.1 Elymnias hypermnestra | reverse complement strand
ATTACTTTTTTTATTTTACTTTATTTTTCTTTACTTACTATATTATGTTTAAATAAATGTTTGTACGATCTATTGTTATTGCATGATGTGGCTACCTATAAGTGAAATTACATGTTTTACGCTACCTTTATGTATTATATAGTTTAAGATTCTGTACATGTAATTTTGTTGGTGGTCCAAATAAATAAATAAGAAATTTGTATTTATCTAGGACTGGGTCGGAGGATATGGCCGTAGCTTGTAACCAACCTCGCAAAAAATTGGCATTAGAAACTATAAACAGGTAAATTAAAAATATAGTACGCTACTTTCTTTACTATATCATTATTTTCAATCAGGTCACAGTTAAATATAGCTGTGAGTATTAAAAAATATTAGTACACTCATAAAATAACTTGCCACTTAAAGAAATATGGAAAGAGGCACTTTTGGATGATGTAAAAAGTGGTCATTTATGTAGTAGAGCTTTTAGATAAAAAGCTTTATGACGTCACTTCTAGTACCATACTTCCTGCACTTAATCCTTTACTTTCAGTTTTTAGAATAACTCCAGTAAAAAAACGATTTTGCTTTTGCAACGTCGATAAAAAGCTTGTTAAGCGCTTAAAGCACACGACTGCTGTGAAAACTTCATCAAAATTAAGTTAACTGTATGAAATACTATATCTATATCTAATTTATGATATATTAATAAAATAATAACAATGTATCCTTTAATATATTTTAAGATTTCGAGTAAAAATCTAGTGAAAATGGACTCTGTAACAGTGTTTTTTTATCGTCTCTTATTATCTATACTAGTATAATAAAGCTGAAGTGTTTGTTTTTTTGAACGCGTTAATCTCAGGAACTAATGATCTGATTTGAATAATTCTTTCATTGTTAGATAGCCCATTTATCGAGGAAAGCTGTAGACTATATCGTCACGCTAAGGAACGGTGAACCAATAACGAATGTTTACATTTTGAGAGCTTCTGCTGAAAAATCGACTATTTACATTTTGAAAGCTATAGCTGCGTGCGCTGCTTAAACAATTAAAGTTTCGCAAAAATCATGTATGACAGATTTCTTCCCCTTTAAAAGGTCCTAAAAAAAGTTTACGACAGCATATGACTATCTTTTAAGGTGGGCTCACTACAACCTGTTTAATACTAATCAAATTTGATTTAACAAACATGATAAATTTCGCATGCGTTTACATTAAAAAAGGATTACGTGTTCATCAAGCGATATATTTAGAAGGTCTTCTACAAGTTTATAATAGAAACTTGTACTACAGGATAGTTAGGAGACAGCCATTATTTAATTTCCAGCTCTCAGCCACAAGGTAGACGCGGTAAGCCTGAAATATGCATCTGGAGCTAAGACCGGACGTCTCTAAGACCTCGTCGCACTGAAAGATGTCCTGGGCCAAGATTTATTGTCGGTTCCCACGGGAACTGACGATATTTCTGTTCAGTAAACGCGTTGTTTGCCTTGAGTATCTAAAATTGTCATAAACCCGTTTATACTTACTAAATTTAACTATTCATTTAAAGGGCATCCGAAGGGGATAGAAAACTGAATTGCTTAAGTAGCTTAAGATCATGTATCTAGGGCGTATATTGCAGCATGATAGGAAACACTTGCTTTAAGCCATAATGATGGGGAAAATAACTGTAAAAACAGAAATGGGAAGAAAAAAGAAGTCTTGGTTACGCAATATAAGGGAATGGACTAGCGTAACACTTCGTGAACAGTTCAGATTAGCTATGGACCACGTCAAGGACCTAGATATGTTGCTAAGCTGATGATAATGATAATGAATATATTTTTAATTTTGCCACAGTAATGTTGAGCCAGCATTTTGGGCGTTATACTTGGTGATGAATCAGGTTAGGAAGAGAGAGAGAATACACTTTACAAACAATACATGAAATAGATACCATAACTTAATCAGAGAGAGTAGTTGTCTCCATCTCCGAGACTACTCTCTCTAGGAGGGGGGGGGGGAGGAGGGCTAGGGTGCGCAATTATGCTCGCCTGCTCTTCCTCCACTAAGCCCTTGAGTCGATTTCATGTAAGGCGCCACAGCTGGGGACGTCAGCGGATATCTGGACCCCAACACCTGAATGAAAAAGGTTCCGCTGGGTTTTAGTGGGTATCCTGGTACAGCCTGCGATTTCCACACTCCCAGATGTAGGTTTACAATTCATCAGGCGCGGATAAAGCATTTCCTAGCGAAAAAAACAGTAATGTCGAAAGAATATTTAAAAATCAGTTACATCAAATGAATCTCCGCACCATAAACACATAAGTTCGAAAACAACAAGTTATTTATTAGCTACATCATCTTCTTAATTGCATGTAGAAGCTATTTCATTAGTTCCCGAAATCATAAAACTAGATATAAAACAGCAAATGCACAGTAAACGATATAACGAGCGTTTATGTATGTTTTAATGTCTTCCGTTATACCGGAAGTGCGAACGGCGCCATTTTATTGCTGACCGTGCTTGCGTCATAAAACTTGTAACTGATTGCGTTCTAGATAAAGGGGGTGATGTTTTAGCGATGAATTCTAAAGTTATATATAGGTTGCACTATGTCTACTCGATTGCCTTCTGGGCTCATTGAAGTGAAACTTCTTTATGCACACTTGATTTGGGGAGTAAGCTGGTACGTTATGAAACATGTGATTGGACGAGGTGAACCGAAGATGAAAGAGAAATCTAAGTTAGTGAAGATAGAAAGACAGAGTTAGACAAATAGATACAGTCAAGCCATACAATTTCGTTTTCTCGTTTTTCCCGGGGGTTACCCTCATAGCATGCTCAATGGCTTCGGTAGAGCTTCTCAACAGGTGGCCCTAAAAATGTACATGGATAAGAAGAAAGTTATGTCCACCCAGTCATCGTTGAGAACTCAGTACTCGAAATTGTTGACGAGTACACATACCTGGGACACATAGTCCAGCTAGGTACAGAAAGCTTCCCATCTCGGTTGGGCAGCTTTCTGGAAATGAAGGCAGATCAGTGCTTAAAGACAAAGATTTTCAAACGGTGCGTGTTACCGTGCTCAGCGTGCGATGGAGAGGGCTATGCTTGGAGTTTCTCTACATGATCAAATCTGACATAACTCTGCGAATCGTAAATATGAAGTGGCAATGGGAGGGCACATAGTCGGACGGACCGATGGACGTCGGAGCCCGAAGGTGCTGGAGTGGCACAAGGTGGAACGACGACATAAAGAAGATCGCCGGTAGCCGCTGGAGCTAAGCGGTGCAAGATCAGGCCTTGTGGGCATCATTTCGTGAGACCTATGTCTAGCAGTGGACGTCCATCGGTTGAAGCGATTAAGTACGTATGCTCAATTTCAAGTCAATCGGGGGAAGTCATTTACGGAGCCAGTGAACGAGTGTGTGTCCTAGATTTGTCCTCCTACCAGGACCAATCTCAGGATGTTTATTAGCAAAGCGAGAATACGCACTATAATGATAGCGATGTTGTTCTTCATGTCTTAAACTATTTCTATCGGAAATTGAAACCAGGGTGAATTTTCGCACCATTACTCCAGGGATACATTACAGTATAATTGATATTTTCGACCGCAAGTGCAAAATAAACGCGATTGTCTATTCAAAATGATATTAGCTTGATAAATAACACATTTATGGTTTAGCCGCAGATGTGACATGTATTGATCGCTGTTTATTGCCCATAAACCACCGCTTGAGTAATTGCTTTGTGGAAATTCAATCCCGGGTTTGATTCCTGGATTATATTGTCGGATTTGATTGTGCAATATCACCGAATTTAGATAATGGCAGCTTCTATACTATCATCTCAAACAGAGATACGAAAATCGTGAATTAGAGACGGAAATATTTCACATACATACGTGAGAGGTACAAATAGAGACATCATCTTTCAAATAGAGATATAAGCTTCAAAATTGAAACGGGAACATTTTATTTAGACACATGACTTTCTCTAATAGAGTCATACGCGACTTGGCAGATGAGCATCTCAGCTTATGACATGAATGTCTCAAATAGAGACACGAGAGTCGCAAATAGAGACATGAGCATCTCAGGTAGACATTAGCGACTCAAATAAAGACATGAGCGTCTCAAACAGAGACATGAGGGTCACGGATAGAGACATGAGGATCTCAGATAGAGACATGAGGATCTCAGATAGAGACATGAGGGTCTCAGATAGAAACATGAGCGTTTCTAATAAAGATATGAGCGACTCAAATAGACACACGAGAGTCGCAAATAGAGTCATGAGCGTCTCAGGTAGACATGTGTGACTCAAATAGAGACATGAGCGTCTCAAACAGACATGAGCGTCATAGATAGAGACATGAGGGTCGCAAATAGAGACTTGAGCATCTCAGGTAGACATGAGCGACTCAAATAGAGACTTGAGCATCTCAGGTAGACATGAGCGACTCAAATAGAGATATGAGCGTCTCAAACAGAGACATGAGGGTCACGGATAGAGACATGAGGTACTCAGATAGAGACATGAGGGTCTCAGATAGAAACATGAGCGTTTCTAAAAAAGATATGAGCGACTCAAATAGACACACGAGAGTCGCAAATAGAGTTATGAGCGTCTCAGGTAGACATATGTGACTCAAATAGAGACATGAGCGTCTCAAACAGACATGAGCGTCACAGATAGAGACATGAGGGTCGCAAATAGAGTCATGAGCGTCTTAGGTAGAAACATGAGCGTTTCTAATAGACATGAGCGACTCAAACAGAGACATGAGCGTCACAGATAGATACACGAGAGTCGCAAATAGAGACATGAGCATCTCAGGTAGACATGAGCGACTCAAATAGAGACATGAGCGTCTCAAACAGAGACATGAGCGTCACGGATAGAGACATGAGGATCTCAGATAGAGACATGTGGGTCTCAGATAGAAACATAAGCGTTTCTAATAAAGATATGAGCGACTCAAATAGACACACGAGAGTCACAAATAGAGTCATGAGCGTCTCAGGTAGACATGTGTGACTCAAATAGAGACATCAGCGTCTCAAACAGACATGAGCGTCACTGATAGAGACATGAGCGTCTCAAACAGACATGAGCGTCACAGATAAAGACATGAGGGTCGCAAATAGAGTCATGAGCGTCTTAGGTAGAAACATGAGCGTTTCTAATAGACATGAGCGACTCAAACAGAGACATGAGCGTCACAGATAGAGACATGAGGGTCGCAAATAGAGTCATGACCGTCTTAGGTAGAAACATGAGTGTTTCATATAGAGACAAAAGCGATTCGTATAAGGACATTAACATCTCTACTATTAACGTGAATGTCTCAAATAAAGACATGACATGATGTATGATCATCTAAAATAAAAACTGAGTTTTTAAAAGTCGCTCTCCTAATACTTGTAATGTTCTGGATTCGATTCTGGGTTGGAAATTTATTACAAAATATAATATTCAATTGTTATTTTATGACTGAGAAGAGTCAAAGAATAATTTGAATAAATTAAATTGAAGTCTTACTCTAATAGTGATGATAAAAACGATATCTCAATTTGTTTTGGGTTATTTGCAGTCTACGACGCAACAGAACCTTAGTAATTTTAGATTTTTATATCCTCGTCATCATTATCAGTGGTATATTGTAGTAATATGTGCTGTAAAAGTAGACTCGTATGATAACTTTTAATTTTGTTTGAGTCAAAAAGAAAAATACATATAAGCACTTTAATTTCTCACGAGAAATAATATAAAAGTACAAATGAGAGGTCACACGTGGGAAAATATGATAAAAACCTCTGTAAAGGTGCGTCATTTTTAAGGATTTCCTCCCTCGCCTAGAACGACATATTAGTTAATACTGTGGGCCACGAAGTACACTTTTAGATGAGAGTAAAAAAGATAACTTGCAGCCTATTAATATCCAATTCTGGGTGTATTTCTTACTTAGGTACAGAAGTTTTACAAAGAGTTCTAATAGATACGGATTCGAATCCGCAACTCTCAAAAATTAACGGTAGCCAATTCTCTATTCATTTTAAGGTTCTCATTTACATCGTAATTAGTTATTAAATTATACAATTGATCCCTTTATTTATATAAATTATACAGTGATATATATGTCGGAGTGCGGTAGTCTGTGAAGCGCTGTCGCCATTTTACTTAAGATCATCAAAGCACAGAAACGGTTGGCATCGGTATATAGTGGACATCCCACAATTCCGTACCAAGCGTTTTACCCAATCGTTTCTGAGCCGCACCGCAAAGGAGTGGAATGCTTTACCAGCTTCCGTGTTTCCTGACTCCTACAATCCGGGTATTTTCAAATGCAGAGTAAATTGGCATCTCCTTGGCAAGCGCGGTCCACCCTAGGCTTCATCAACACTTAACATCAGGTTTGATTGCAGCCAAGCGCAGGCCTGTTACGAATAAAAAAACAAAAAAAGCGCTGGTGCCACCTGTCTATCGGCATGGGACAGAGTCAAAAGTGGCAGTCCGCCTCGCGTCTCTCGGTGGTTCTAGTCGACTATAGAAACTGTAGCGTTCCTAGCTATTACTATTAATGAGTTTGTGTAAATTGATATCGGGAACATTAAACTTACTGAGCATTTTAATCTGAGTTAATTAATAAAGTGTTTGATTGTACCAACATTACCCACCAACGCCCACAGTATGAAAATCATGGATGCCATTAATGACGATGTCGGCGGAGAACCTTAAGCCCCTACGTTTATGCTTCCTTCTCTCTTAATCTCCTATAGAAGTTGACATAAGTTTTATAATGATCATCAAAAGTTTTTGCGTAGACACAATCACGTCTAATTATTTGAAGTTATTGTTATTTTTTTGTATAAAATATAAAAGGAATACAAGTAAACTGTTTATTAATCTTGTTCTTTCCCCTGTCTTTAATTGGGGTCGGTTCCTAATCGCTTTTCATCAAAGATTACGTTTCTGAGTCCAGGCTTTGTTCCGCTAGATCATTTATTACTGCCATCCATATTAATATAGGTCTATCACGCCTTTTTATCCCAATTGTGATTGTAAAATGCTCTTTGTCATGTTCGAGGCATAACTGGGCAGACGAGTTTCAACACGCTTTTATGGTATTGACCTGACTCTGAAGCTACCTCGAATGCATAAGTTTGGCAATCTATCATTATTATTATTCATTTGATATTAGGTCAAAACCCAGACAAGGTTTCAGAACTAATGGTCACATTATTCTGTACAAACGTAATACTTCTTCGGCTGACCTAGTCCAAATGTATGCTGTCAGTGAAATATAACAAGAATAAATTGCTAAATACAATCATCATCAACGAAAATAATGATTGAAAAAAAAAGTGAAGACTTGTCAATTAACAAAAAAAAGAAAACGCTGTAACAATGGCCCAAGAAAATAAACAATCGGCTTTAAAAGGATTATCGTCTTAAGAATTACGTACGTTTTTGTTGGGACGTTTTTTTTTAAGTAAATAAAACACTTGTCACTCTGCCAAATCCTCGCGAAGGCACTTTATGTATTCATGTTATTCACGAAAAAAGGGAATACCTACATATACCGTGAGTAAACACGAGTATTTATATGAAAGTATTGTTAAATCAAAATCGAAATCAAATATTTATTGAAATGTGTGTCCTTTCTTGCCCTTATCCCACTAGGTGGGGTCGGCACAGCATGTTTCCTTTCGCCACTTCACTCTATCCGCTGTCATTTCTACATTCACACCCTTAATACACATATCCTCTTTCACACAATTCATCCACACTTTTTTTGGTCGCCCTCTCCCGGCCCTGCCGCTTACCATCATATTTAGAACCCTCTTACATACATGGCTATCCTCCCTTCTCATTACATGTCCATACCAGGCTAACCTTCCACTCCTTAACTTCTCGGTCACTGGTGCTACTTTCACACTTCCTCTAATATACTCATTCTTAATCTTATCCAATTTTGTCACTCCACACATCCATCTCAACATTCGCATCTCCGCTGCATGCAATTTCCTTTCATTCTCCCCTTTGGTGGCCCAGCACTCTGATCCATACAGGATGACAGGTCTTACGATCGTCTTATAAATCTTCCCCTTTAGTTTAAGGGGCATTCTGGCATCGCAAATTGTTCCCGAGACCTGCCTCCACTTCATCCAACCTGCATTTATCCTGCTAGTAACATCTCGGTCAATGCCGCCGTCGTTTTGGAAGATAGAGCCGAGGTAACGGAAATCTGAGCAGACTCGATATTTATTGAAATAGGGCCTACTAATTTACTGTTCGTAAAGAATCTACCAAATGTCATTCTAAAAGAACGGATATCCTATGTTATTTTATGTGTGTGTAAATGAACTTATCAAAATGGAAAGGGTGCATAGGATAGAAACTGTAATTTTAAAGAATGAAATTCTAATAAATTAGTTGTAAGGTCTACGTTTTGGCCAGATGCGGGATTGCAAATGATCCCAGGTTTAATTTTTCCCTGGGTTAATTTAGGAAACAGTTTTCTAAAAATTGTCCATTTTTTGTCACACAATAATAGCTAATTTGTAGCAATTGTTATGGTTATATTATTAGATTGTATATTGACTATTTCGGAAGAATCAGTGTTGTGGCGATTATATTTGAAAACAAGATTGTCAATTGAGTATTATTGAGATGTTTAATAAGGATCGTGGATGGACCTATTTTGAAACGGTTGCACCATTTGGCAGCAAACACTCTCATTGATATTTAGACACAATTGCCTAATTTGTGAAAGCTTATAAAACATTATGTATCGTATGTAAGTTCAGTTCTCAGTTATAATCAACGTCAGCTACCAGTTCTTGTGTTTTAAGTAAATTGGGCTGCTCTGCGACGTACTACGTATACTTCTCTGATTTAAAAACCTTGTCTTATCAATGTGTCATAATAATAATTGTGTTTTATATTTAATGTTAATGATGCAATTGCATGTCCTTGGTAATAATGACATGAATAGAAAAGAGTGACTATTGAGTTTATTGCCAGATTCTTCTCGATAGTGAATATTTTCCGAACCGATGTAGTTTTTGACGAATATTGGAATAGAATACTCGTACAGCTCTTGAAAATTGTGCATTGTTTGATCGTTATATTTTTTAGCCTTCCTTTCACAATATATCACTTTAACATGGGACACGTGATTTGAATGGAAGGGATACCAACTGTAAAACCGCCGCAGTTACATCAGCAGCACAATATCTTTTTCATAAAATTGTTTAAGCGACAAAGTGTATGGACTTGATTCCAGATGCAAATGAAAGCTAAACACATTGTAACGTAGAAAAACTATGTTTAAAAGAGTAACCGTTGAGTTACTTGTCGGTTTCTTCTCAGCGGAATCAATTTTCCGAAACGGTGGTAGATTTGTTACCAATGGATCGACTACTGACGATTTAAAAGTGCTTTTTGAGCCTAATTGAATATATATTTTGATTTTGATAATTTTGACAGAGTCTGGACTAAATGCTTCCAAACTATTCTTAGATATTTTAGTCACATTAGCCAACGCCAGACCAACAACTTAGACAGATTGATAATTACTGGCAAGGTGGGGAGCAAAAGACCTAATAAAACAGTTCCATTTGTTGTCGCTAAAAGGCAAAAAGGAAAGCCGAGAACAGACAGAACAGGATGGAAAGCACTGGTGAAGAGACCGACGCAGGCACCAAAGTACGGATAAGATCTTTCCGCTTTCTTACTCATATATCTTTTTAAGCAATTTCAGGTTGCCTGGAAGAGATCGCTATTCTGGCGATAAGGCCAGTGTGCTGCTTGTGTAATTGTAAGATAAGTATTCGGTGAACAATATAGAGTATTGTACTGTATATCAAATCAAATCAAATCAAAATATCTTTATTCAAGTAGGCATATTACAGCACTTTTGAATCGTCAAAAATTTTTTTTTCTTTTCTTTTCCACACTCTAATTCTAATGTACGTCTGATGATGATACTCCAGAACGACTTAAAATCTAAAGTTACGAGGGTTCCTTCGCGCCCTGATCCGAGAAGAGCCCACAACAAACTCAGTCGGATATTCTGTGTTTTTTGTTATCATCATCATTACAATATCATATTAGTTTAATATATTTCAATTCAAATTAGAGCAGTTCGTTCACGTCACACAACTTTTGTTTTAACAAAGACTTTGAATTTATTAATTGACATTTCTAAAACGTCTTGTGGGAGTTTATTATAGAAACGTATACAGTTACCCTTAAATGAGTTGTTAATTTTTTGCAGCCTACTAGAATTTACAACAACTTTGTTTTGGTTTCGTAAGTTATATGATGTACATTCACTCTTTTTATTTAAAAGAGTCAATGTTTTTGTGTACGTACAACAAGTTTTCTCATATGTATACGCAGTGAACTGTCATTATATATGATAAAGACATTCTAATAGATCATGAAATGTTGGTTAAAAAGGCTTTCCGTTAACGGCTTTGGAGGCTGCATTTGCGGTATTGTATCACGAGGCATTCCTTTATCCGGTACGTGACAAATCAGCTCCGTGATATACGACGCGATACATGTAACAGAGGTGTCATACAATGGCGGACACCGTGAGTTATTATTCCCTCGCCCGCACCTGCACGCGCGAAACGCGGACACGTCGCATAAATACAAAGAAAAGTAAATTGCTTGTCTGTATTTATAAGAAAACTATGTTAAAAGGTGTATGGATTAAGTCGAAATTTGAGGCCGATCGCGCCTCTCTGTAGCTTGTTTCGCGTTCTCGCTCGCACGCATAGCACAGGCAGAAATCACCACCATCACTTCAAACATTGTTGTAACAAACAAGAAAATTAGGCCAATCGCGCCTCTCTACTATTTGTTCTGCGCTCTCACTCGCACGCTCAGCTCATGTGGCTGACTCTGAAAAATGACTCATGATTTGTAGTTGTCGTGTTAGACATGGTTGTATAAACAATAGAATTAAGCCGATCGCGCGTCTATATCGCCTGCTCTGTGTTCTCGCTGGCATACTGATTTCAGGCGGAACGTGGCAATTTGCCATGATTGCTGTAAAAAAATTTGTAACAAACAAAAGAATTAGGCCGAACACGCCTCTCACTGTTTTATACTGTGCTCTCACTCGTACGCTCAGCTCAAGTGGAACGTGACAATGACTCATACTTTTTTAGTTATGACGTCAAAAATTGTTGTATAAACAATGGAATTAGGCTGATTGCGCGTCTTTTCGACTGCTTTGCGTTCTCGCTGACACCCTCAATTCAGGAGGAACGTGACAACGAGTGATGATTTGTAGTCATCATATAAAAATTGATCTATTAAACAATGGAATTAGGGCGATCGCGCCGCTTTATTGCTTGTTCTTATGTCAAGCGGTACGTGACCATGAAGCATGCTTTTATTATCACCCGTTTACAACGCGTTATCACATTTAAACAATAAAAAACTTCAAGCAACCTAAACGGGCGCTGCCATATTGGCCTTAGCTGTTCAGCGGAGCGCGTTACTTCCACATTTTACTTCTATTCCGCCGGTTTTAATGCGATATACGAATACAATCCATGGACGGTAAAATAAGCAGGCAATGGATAACAGTTTTACTTTTTGAAGTGATAACTTTTTATGTGAGTGTAAACCTGTTCTGTCTGGCGTCGCTTTCCCTCACGCGGAAGCCAAGCTCCTCCTCTCTCACTCTAACCCAGCGCTAACAGCGCTAGCCGTATTTGCCGATAGACGCTTTCACCTCTCTAAGACTTAACCATATATAAGATTTAATTACTGAATAACCTTTTCTTACATTATCATATTAATATACATAAAATTGATAAAACAACCTAAGCTTCGTTTGAATTAAACAATTGCAATTATAAAATAATATATCGTGGTTCCCTATGAGAAACAATCAAAGAAAAATCATTTTTATGTTCAGCAATGAAAAAACTATATCTAGTCAGTGTCTAATATGAAACTATACGACCGCAGCACTATCGACACACCTAATGCAATAAGCTTTGATCGATGTACGACCCAGCTGCGTATCGCGAGTGTGCGCATTATTTATAACGCTAACAACACTGTGGGCCAAATCAAATTAATTATCTGCGACTGGCTGCCGAGAGATCGATCAAATAGCTCATATTTTATTATAACGGCGCAACTAAATCATATATGAGTAATAAATAAACGTCTTATATGTGCCGTACAGCTCTACGTATAACCAAATTTGAAACAACTTTAAAAACCCTTCGATATTTTTAGTAACATATCCCAATAGAGGAAAAAAATAATGAGTGATTTGTCTGACGTAAATCGAGTTAAATACAGTCGCGTGCCCCACCCCACACGGACGTGTTTGCCTCGGTTGCCCTGGGGGTCGAATGACGCTAGAGTGGCTCTTAGGACTTAAATGTTCATGAAAGACTACCAAATGTTATGATTTTCATGTTTGCTAATAGTTGAACTATACAATGTTATTAATGTTTATTAAATAAAGACTGGTGTAGCGTCTTGTTGCGCTAAACTTTGAGATAGAGAAAAAAGATAGTCTTGTATTTATAGGCTCATATCTTAAAAACTAAAACTTACCTCAAGGATTTTCATTATTATTCACATATCTAATCAAAAATACAAATAATCACAAATAAATACTCAATGTTTATAAATTACCACAAAAAACTTAACGATCTTCGAGGCAACATACGCACCGTTAGTAACGGTCACTTTGTAATTAATTTTTTTTCCAATACGTCGTTCACCGAGTTCGTTCAGTTGACACGGACAATTTAAGGGATAATACAAATCGATCTCATTAGGTATTCTGTGAATATATATATTGCAATCCTAGGGCTGAAAGTATGGCATTGCCGACCGCGTGACTACTGTCAATCGATCCGAAGGCAAGGATGATCAAAACGCGGGTGGCAATACAATACTTTCGTTCCATGGTGCGTATACAAGTTTTCATCACAACAAGATCGAAAGTTTGTTAAAAATTTAAATAATAAAGTTTAAAACAATATGAAATAAAGTTACATAATCAATCAATAGCTGCATGCTTCGATTACGTAACTAAGCAACGAGTTGCTTACTCATTTGTGTATGACACGTTTCAAACACAAACTATATTATGGCCTAAAAGTTGGTTTAGAATCAAGAACACGATAAATTTTAAATAAATCAAAGAGAATGAGTTCTAACAAAGCGTAAGAATTAAGTGAATTAGAAATAATAGCAAATTTTGATGACGCACACAGCAAATTACCAAATATTTTGGCATATAAAATAAGGGCGTGTGCATCGAAAATTTAAAGCATGCCCACTATTTCATCGCAAAGCAATGTGACATTTCGTCACTCGAAACTGGGCCGAAAGTACGAACTGGCAATACAGGTATGACGAAAACTACAAATCAAATGATAACTTTATTCGAGTAGGCTTTGAATTGTCACATAGTTTTCATTATCATATTTTTTCCAATGTACATGTTCGCGACATCTGGCGCTAAGCATTGGTACCTCGGAAGCGGCGTACTCGAGCCATCTGCAAGCTTTCCGACGTACTAATGCACTGGTATCGGGAGGCGTGCGTATACAACACGAGAGGGCGCCTCCTACGCTGGTCCATTAGCATGGAGCAATATAGTTTAAACTGCCTCATTAGTCTAGTGGTTAGCATGTTCGACTACAGACATGAGGTCCTGGGCTCGAGTCCCAGGTCGGGCCAATTCGAAATCGATATTGAGTTTTCTATTAAGATTTCCTCAATATTTGCCCGAAGTTGGGAAGTTGGCGGTGTGATCCACCCCCGTGCCTCGGAGAGCACGTTAAGCCGTCGGTCCTGTGCTTGATCTCTCTCCGGTGTTGTCGGATTTCCGTTACAACGGACTATGAGAGTGAAGGAATAGAGAGTGCACTTGTGTACTATACCTGCCAATCCGCAGTGGAGCAGCGTGGTGGGTCTATGCTCTAAAAACCCTCTCTCATATGAGGGAGGAGGCCTGTGCCCAGCAGTGGGACGTTAATGGGCTGCTACTTACTTACTTACTTAATATAGTTTATAAATTATCTGTAGCCACGGTAGTCGATAATTTGCTGGTAAACCTCGAGGCGTATGGTGACGGGCGCAAAATAAGCCCGCCTCGTGGGTTTTGGATTGCTTTGTCGGGAAATTGCGGTAATTCCACGCGTTTTTTGGTATTGTGTTGTCGATGGTAGTCGTCGCGGTTTTGAGGCCCTCGTAGCCCCACATCGAAGTGCGGCAAGTCAGAGCGCGGCTCGGCTATTTCCGCCCACGCGGTGGCCGCAGTTGGACTTTCCTGTGTGTTTGAAGTAGAACAGAAGACCGGCGTCGCCGACAGCAGCTTTGGATGCCTTGGCAGGTCACAGACACACTCACAATTACACACACATACAAAATACGCACACGCACGTTATCATTCATCTGCCAGGGCTCGTCGCCGTTGAAGAGATCGGCGCCGGGAGACCATGTAGGTGCAAAATCATTCACATCTGTTCGACCCCTGTGGAATCTCTCGTGTAATTTCTGCCCCCGCCGTCTCGGGAACCGATTCGACCTGGATTTTTATGGGCCAGGTCCAGGATCGAGTCCAAGATAGGGTCACGGCCGGCGTGAACAGTACATTTGATGATGACATTAACGGTAGCTACACGTAAGCTTACAAGTATTTTAGTGGTTTGCTTGTAATATTTTGATGATAAAGATGAAATCCTGGAAACAGTGAAAGCCTACTTTTAAGAAGTGGGGGTTAGCGGAGGGGTAAAGTATACGAAACCTTTTGTATGGAATTCCTTAAAACTTTGCAGACTTATTTTTAATTAATTATTGAAGTATTTCCTTATTTTTCTTAATTAATTTAAAAGAGGGTGAAGTCTTGATAAAAAAAATCGTTATTTCGCATTCATTTTAAGAAGAAAATGGTATGTTTGATATTATATGAAATTTTTAATGCCAATATCCAAAAGAAAGTAAACGTGCCTATTAACGGACCCTTGCTGGACTCAAGCTTCCTTATATGTAGGAGAGGGTTTTTGAGTACAGGCCCGTCATGCTGCGCCATTACGGGTCAGCAGATACCCTTTTTCTGCCATAAGAGAGGGAGTGTGAGGCTCGCCTGCAGATAAGAACACTAAGACCCAGCGAGACCACACTCCCCTTGAATGGAGGGTGTCCTTGCATTCGCCTTGAAACCGATTAAGTGTTCAAGAAGGAGACAAGAGGTGTTCGTAAATACGCCGCCTAGCCTTTTCCTCCGAAAAGAAGGGGCATTTGCTGCAGCTTCCCGTTCTCGCTCCATTACCTCCTTCAACTGCATTCCATCCTATTTCCACCCAGCACTAAGGTAAATTTTGAAAAACAATTTTGCACATAAGTTATTTCAAAGATAACTTAGTAGTACCTGTCCAGGGTTCGCTGCAAACAACTAAGATTTGTCGTCGTCGGTTGGGCGTTCGGGAAATTACTCCAGATATTTTCGTCCGATATCTCTCAGTGTCTGAAGAAAGTCTTCGAACAGTGCGTGTTGCCAGTGATGAGCTACGGTTCTGAGACGTAGTCGCTAACTGTGGGTCTCATGGGGCAGTTCAGAGTCACTCTGCGGGAGATGGAGAGGGCTATGCTCGGAGTTTCTCTAAGTGATCGAATCAGAAATGAGATCCGTAGCAGAACCAAAGTCACCGACATAGCCCTACGAATCGCGAACCTTAAGTGACAATGGGCGAGGTGCATAGATGGACGTTGGGGCCAGAAGTTACTGGAGTGGCGATTCCGCACCGGACGGCTCAGTTTAGGCAGACCCCCCACTAGGTGGACCAATGAGCCAGGCAGCACAAGATCGGGCCTTGTGGAGGTCATTACGTGAGACCTATGTCTAATAGTGGATATACATCGAAGAAGAACGATTATACAATAATAAAAACACATCCACCAAAGTAAAATATTCAGAAGCTTCACACATCCACGTCGTAGAGTAAATACGGATAGATTGCGTTGGAAACACGGTCCCCTTCCGCAGCGGGCAGAGTTTTTACACTACCGTAAATTACCTTTACCTTCAAAGTTTAACCTGTTTGTATTAAACTCCGTATAATGTTTATTAGTTCAACATATGCGAAGGAACTTGCGACACGGAGTTGAGAATTAATTTACGCTTGTATAACTGCCTAGGTCTTTGACTCGCTAATTATATATTAAAGCACATTCCTAGTTTATTTTCGAGCTTGTTAAACCTGACCACTGAATTTATTTGCACACTGGGCACTGGTATACCAGTAAAACTCGGCTACCGAAATGTATTTAACTACTAAACGTAAACCCGTGGTATTCCGGAAGTAGAAAAAGCTGGCTATTTGAATGCATTTACGCGTTAACTACCCACTCTACACTTTGGTATTTTTGAATAAGTAAAATCTGGATCGTCGTCGTCGTCGTCGCTTCAACCGATGGACGTCCACTGCTGGACATAGGTCTCACGAAATGATGCCCACAGGGCCCGATCTTGGGCCGCCTGGTTCCAGCAGCTACCGACGACCCTCCTTATATCGTCGGTCTTACCTTGTGGGGGGTCATCCTACACTGCGTCGTCTGGTGCGGAGTCGCCATTCCAGCACCTTCCGGTCCCAACGTCGGACTATGTGCCCCGCCCATTGCCACTTCAGGTTCGCGATTCGTAGAGCTATGTCGGTGACGGATCTCCTCGTTTCTGATTTGATCGTATAGAGAAACTCCGAGCATAGTCCTCTCCATCGCACGCTGAGTGACTCTGGGCTTCCGCATGAGGCCCATAGTCAGCGACCACGTTTCCGATCCGTAGGTAAGCACTGTTCGAAGACTTTAGTCTTCAGGCACTGAGGGATATTGGATACCTAAACGCTTTTAAGTACTGATCTGAAACCAGTAGTATCTTGGAACTAGTAACAACTGGCCAGTGCGTTCTGAAGTCATTTGAGAGGAGAAGAATTTTGTTATAGCCACTAAAGTCTAGCGGATGCCTCTTCATCGTTTAAAGGGTCATTAGGTATACTATGAGCAAGTCCTACTACGAGTTCACGAGGTAGAAATGGTGAGGTGAAGAGGAATGTCGATTACGAGTAATTCTCCTTCACTATTAGCAGGGTCTCCTAAAAAAAACTCTTCTGGAGAAAAAGGTCATTTCCATCACACATCTTTCGCTCTTCTACTGATGCGTATAGCGCATAACTCGAGACCCACACTTAAGCAAGCAGGGATCTCTTTCAGGTTGATAAGGTATAGGTAATTCCCAAAATACACATGAATAGTACCTGTGTCAGTCTTTGAAAAAGAATCAATGTGATAATTCTAGATAAGGACGGTACTTCTCCAGAAGAATATGGAATAAGTACTTTACAAAGTACACAAAAAATAGGGGATAAGAATCTCGAGCGAGTGCGATAACACAAATACCTCGGGGCATGGGTGAATGAAGCATGGGAATCCGACCAAGAAATAAAAACCCGTATAGAAATCGCCCGTGCATCATTCAATGAAATGAAAAATATTTTGTGTTTTCGCCAAATAAGTATAAAGCTCAGAGTTAGAATCCTACTCTGCTACATATGGCCAGTTGTTACATACGGATGCGAGGCATGGACCCTGAGACAGGACACCATAAGACGCCTCGAGGCGTATGAGGTCTGGTGTTACCGCTGCCTGCTTCGTATCAGTTGGACGCAAAAAATTCGCAACGAAACCGTACTCCAGCGTGTCGGTATGACCCGGAAACTTATGCATACCATCAAGAGGCGGAAAGTTGAGTATCTCGACAACGTACTTAGGCACGATAGGTACGGGTTACTCCAACTTATTATGATGGGCAAGGTTGAGGGCAAAAGGCGTGCTGGACGCAGAAAGAAGTCTTGGCTGCGGATAAATACGCGAAGGGAGAGGAATAAAGTCCGCAGCCGAGCTGTTCCATCATGCGAAGGATAGAAATAAACTCAAAAAGCTAGCGGCCAACCTTCAAGACAAATGAAGAGGCACTTTAAGAAGAATAAAGTTCACATAGATAATCACTACCTGTATCAGTATTTGAAAAATCATCAATGTTCTCTAAACTGTCATGAGTAAAGATAGAATACTGGTGTTAGAAATTCGGGATCCAACGTCTATGTTTAATTAACTCGAAACTGAACAGAGCTCATTATTTACATAGATCCATTATTTCTAATGGATCAAAAACTTCTCATATAATACGGCTAGTTTATGATAGAAGCGGTATCAAAATCATTATTACATAAGTAACCTATTGATGGACAAAAACTTCGCCCAAAAAAAACTAATTCCACTTAACTCCCGCAGGAACCGGGAAAAATACGCTCATATCAATTAGGAGGTATTTGGGGACGCAAATAAATCAATTCCATTCGGAGACATTGAGAAACTGTCACATGCGGGAAAAATAAAATTTCCCCATTTCTCCACCGACACCGGGGACCCTCGTGTGGCCTAGTAATGGCCTGTAGCGATTGATGGCACCGAATTCGCTTTTCCTAATATCAAATGTCGAAAGAAATTAAGATGCAAGTCAATAAAATAGCTCAAATTCATCTAACCTATTAAATATACATTATAAGGGTTGCTTAAACTGACACCTGTAAGTAATCTTTTGAAGAGTGTGTTAGCTTAGTATAGATAGATTCAAGTCACTTGTGAAAAGAATTGCGTAATCTCATATGACTAAACGGAACACTACAGATCTTAGGATCGGAAGACTTAAGTTATTAGTAAAGTTTTGCGCGTCTCTACCATTAACGATTAAGGTGAGGCGACTGCATTCGAGTTATCAGAGTGGATTCTTTCTTCCGTCACGGATGTCGAAGGTTTCACTGGATTTTAGTGAGTATTCTTGTCGGTGAATCACACATACCCAATCCTAGCTGCGTAAAGTCAGTTCTCAACGTTAAAAACCGAGTGTTTTTGAGGTTAAAAATGTTTTGAGTATCAGTGCGGAACTGATTATGTAACATATGTAGCATACCAACCAGCAATGGCGCAGCATAATGGATCTAAATTCCATTTGAAAGCAGTGCAACTTCTAAAACCAACTTCGTAATACAGTTATAAAAAATAAATTGAATATCGCTGTCGCATATGACGTGGGCCACCTTATCATCTCAAGGCAGGGGCGACACGGCATAAATCAGCCGTCCGGCGGTAGGCAGGGTGAAATGTGGTATGTAAATCCGAAGGCTGACTGAACACTTCGCGCAAACAAATAGCGTTTTAAAATGTTAAACTTAACTGAAAACTTCAACTGTAAACTTTTGCGATTTAGACACCATTATTTAACTTTTTAGTAACTACTATGTTTTCTGATTTATCTAGAAATATAGCATATGCTTCACCTCATATGAAGCGAAGCTGACCCTCAACTTATTGGTCTAATGTCGAAAGAATGGTCCAGCTTGTTCGTGTTTCGAGTGACGCCAATTCTAAAATGATATCGATAGACCAAAAAGGTAAGTAGAAGTCTATTAACGTCTTGCTGGATGCAAAAGGGAAAAGGGTTTTTAGACTGTAAACCCACCTCATAGCTCCAATCAGTTTCGATGCTCTCCAGTGAGAGATGGTGTGTGGAAGTGGCCTTTTACGAGACGCTGAAGGAAGTCCATGAGAGAGATGGATAATGCAGTATATGCTCCATCTCACCGCCGAAGGAGGTGGAATACAAGGCGGCGCATATTTGAGCATCTCCTTCCGCCTCCATTAATCATCCGTCGAACTCATCCGGGACACCAGGGCAGAATGCGAAAGATGATGAACACCTAGTGCCTTACTAATGGATTAATGGGGTTCCACTGGGTTTTAGTGGGTATTGCGAGACCCCCCATCGCCAAGTCCAACACTCTGACTGGTCATCGGTCAGGCTTAGTACGTAAATTGCATTTCCCAGCGACAAAAAAAAGGTTGGCAAGGAATATAACTCTAATCTAAATAGACACTTGATGGAGTTTGTCATAGGTTCTTCTTAGAAGAAGACGCAAAGAAATCCTCATAACTGTAGTTTCTAAGACGTTTATTAGTGTCCCATTAGCCGTACATTGGAAATGATATGAAAACGGCATTTCTTGATTCAAAAACTCTGTAAAATCCTTATTTAATAAAGAATTACCAGATCGCTCACTCTATGCCAATAAGCGGAGAATAATCGCTACATGTGTGCCTGTACCTCAGAGTTTACGATGGGAAGAATTATGACACTGTTATCTTCGCAAGGGACGTGAAGGGCTCTCGATTTGTCCGGATGCTGATTTATTCTATACGTTTTCTTTTTTAACCGATTCACTGTTATTACATTTCCCTAGCACAACGAGCTCAAGCATCTTTTTGTTATATCTTCAATTGTACAAGAATAAAGATGCTACAAATATTTTCCTACATCTTATTTGCTAGAATTTCTTCTAAACAGATATCAGAAATGACGGTATATTTATAGTTTTCATAATTATTTCAAGTCGTTAGTAATAATTTAGGAAAATCTTATTAAATTTGAAGAGATGTTAATCTATTTCTCTCATTTATGTAAGCCCTAACGACACCGGGCTTCGTTTTCATCTTAACTTTTAAGATATAATAGATAAATTTTATGGTGTATAGATTATTATGCAGTGTATCAAATTCGCAAGGTAACTAACGTATTTATATTGATTAGAACTAATATTGTATCACTCATCTACGGTTTGCCGAGGATGTGGTAATTATGGCAGAGACTCTCGAAGATCTCAATACAATGCTCGATGACCTCAGTAGAGTTTCTCAAAAGGAACACCTAAAAATGAACATGGATAAGACGAAAGTTATGTCGAATATCCATGTTCCGCTCCATCCAATCATCGCTGAGAGCTCACCACTCGAAATTGTAGACGAGTATACATACCTGGGACACATAGTCCAGCTAGGTAGATCCAATTTTGAGAAGGAGGTCAACCGCCGAATCCAGTTAGGTTGGGCAGCGTTCGGGTAACTACGCCAGATATTTTCGTCCGATATCCCTCAGTGCCTGAAGACGAAGCTTTTGGAACAGTGCGTGTTGCCAGTGATGACCTACGGCTCCGAAACGTGGTCGCTGACTATGGGCCTAATTCGAAAGCTCAGAATCACTCAGCGTGCGATGGAGAGGACAATGCTCGGAGTTTCGAAATGAAGAGATCCGTAGCAGAACCAAAGTCACCGACATAGCTGACGTGGCAATGGGCGGGGCACATAGTCCGACGGACCGATGGACGTAGGGGCCATTTACGTCCCACTGCTGGGCACAGGCCTCCTCGCTCATATTAGAGTGGGTTTTAGAGCATAGACCCACCACGCTGCTCCACTGCGGATTGGCAGGCATAATACACAAGTGTAGTCTCTATTCCTTCACTCTCTTAATCCGATGTGACGGGAATCCAACACGACCGGAGAGAGAAATCAGACGCAGGACCGACGGCTGCACGTGCTCTCCGAGGCACGGGGGTAGATCACATCGCCAAATTTTTCCCAACTTCGGGCAAATATTGAGAAAATTTTAATAGAAAACTCAATATCTATTTCGAACTGGCCCGACCCGGGACTCGAACCCAGGACCTCATGTCTGTAGTCGAACATGCTCACCCCTAGTCCAATGAGGCAGTCTGAAGTCTTGCAATATAGACGGTTTCTAAATCCGATATATCTCATATTCCCTTGGGATTGCGAACTACGCTGGGAACAGGGACTTACCAATCAAATCCTTCCTTACATATACTACTCATCTATCTGTTTATCTGAAATTTAACAGACATCTTTTGCAATCTAAACGTCGAATACAGTTTAATCCATTATTCCACGGGATCGGGAACTACACGGGTAATAATACCCCGGAGAATAGTTGGTGTGGAATATAAAGGTTGGCTTAAGAAAATCTTTTCTCAGTATGAAGGCAAAAGAAAGTTACTTCCAAAACTAAAGCTGAAGCTACAAGAAAAAATTACACCTCGTGAACTTCTAGGAACCTACTTTAGCAGTTTCCTCCCATAAATCAAACAAAGGACACGGTTTTCATCTTAAAATGGCTCCGAGTTAAGTCGATTCTTATAAACAACAATGCTCGGCGTTGACATGAAAAAAATTTCGTGGAAGTTTAAAAATACCGGACGCGGTGAGTGGAAAAATTCAAAAAGTTGTGTCGCGATGCCAAGTTTCGCCTTCTTTATGCATTGTGTCTTTGTGGTGCACGTGCACACCGTCGCGTAATCAACACAGAAAATATAGAACATTAACAGAAGGATACCACCTGGTTCCTGTAGTATCGCCCACAAAATAAATCAAATCAGATCAGGTCAAAAATTACTTGTTCAAGTATACTTTTTCAGGATGTTTCCATCGTCAAATATATTACAGCTGCTAAAAAGTCTATATCTAGTGTTCTTTCGCGACCTGTTCTGAGAATCCACAACGAACTCAGTTGGGTTAACATACCCACGTCCTCACCTGCTCACGTCTCCGTGAATAATCAGTCGGCCTCATCGGGGACACTGGAGAGGATTACGTAATTAGTTTCTCAAGCATCTAACTCACAGCTGAAGACACTGAAGAGCATCTTGCCTACAATGCTCTCCAGAAGTTTAGCGTAATACCGTTTACACAGTGTCATCATTCAGCTCAAATCTTTCTAAAGAGATATAAAAGAAAACAACAATTGTAAACTATTGGCTCTTCTGCAAATAAAGCAAACCTCTAATTTCAGCCAACTATGCTATCGATGACATTATTGTAAGTTCCCCATGTTTCCACTAGATAGGTAACTACGCGGGTGACATCAAGGAGAACAGCTACTTATCCATAACAGTGCGGTGTGACAAGCGGCCACCACAGCTAAATATTATTCAGACGACGTACTCAAAGTGGGAGAAACTTGGGCACCAACTTTTCTTTCAGTTTATTTGGAATCACTTAAACGCTCTTATTACTCCCCGCTCTCTCATAATTGCCGCTGATTGGGGATTCAAATTGCTTTTGTTTTATCATTATTTTGTCATTAAAATATTCCAGTAATTACTCAAGATTAAAAAACATTAACATAATTGTGCTATTCAAAGAAGCTACGATGATGATCATGTAATACTTGCATCATCTGCTAATGAGCTACAGGAGATGGTAAATATTATAAGGCTTTGAAAATGAAAGGAATGAACGTGAATATAAACAAAACGAAAGTTATGCTTTTTGAAAGAGATGAATGGCAATAATTTGATAGATGGGGAACAATTGGAAGAGTTTGTATACTTGGGATCTAAATGTACAACAATGAAACATGTGAAAGTGATATTGAAAGGAGAGTGAATGCAGGGAATATGGTAAATGGTGCTCTATATGCCTTTATGAATAGCCAGATGGTGTCTCAAAGGGCCAGACTGGCTGTGCATGCTGGAGTGTTGGTGCCAACACTTATGTATGGTAGTGAAAGTTGCGTATGGCAGAAGAATCACAAACTGAGTGACAAAGTAAGAAATAGTGTGATAAGAGAACGTTGTGATATAAAAGAAGACGTAGTGACTAAAATTGAGAAAGGTATGCTTAGATAGTTTGGGCATGTAGAGAGAATGAATGAAAGGAGACTGACAAAAAGAATTTATGAGTCAAGAGTGAATGCGAAAATTGGAAGGGGAAGACCAAGGCGAACGTTCCTGGATCAAATCCAGGACATTTTAAATAAGGTCCAAGTTAATAGTACTCTAAACCGACGAACTTGTATGAAAGGTTTAATGAGAATAAAAGAAGCGAAGGAGATATGCAAAGATCGTGGCAAGTGGAAGGACGTGGTCTCTGTCTACCCCAAAGGGAATGAGGCGTGATGCTATGCTAATGTACGATGATATAGTGATTGCACAAGTGGTTTCTATTCCAGACAATTCCCAGAACCCCGGGAAGACACCACTGAAATTCTCTTGACAGAAAGATCCTTGATTGTTTTTTCGACATTCTACACACTACTCCAGGACCACATTTGGCCCATAGCCCTATACTAATGTGAAGCTCGGACTATCAAGAAAGACATTTAGAAACGAACAGAGGATTTGGATATGTGGACCTATTGGCGCGCACTCTCCATCAGTTGGACCCAAAAGCTCAGCAATGCGGAAACTTTTTTAAGGCGAGTGTCTCAAAATCGTAAGCTATTGTAGACTAACAAAACCAGAAAAGTTGCCTTCTTTGGTTTTCAGCCAGATATCACCTTCTGCAGCCGATTTTAGTGGGTACAAATGCTGCAAGTCAAACCATGACTCCGTAACAATCATGATTGGACTGCTGTCACAAGCACAGCCAAACTATTTTACCTCACCAGAGACCAAGAGCATGTTAGCAGCTTATGTCCAGTAAGTGGAGAAGGACAAAAATGATGGTATTCCCGGGAGTAATTCCTTTTTTTATTGGTCATAGGTTAACACTTGACTTCAATTTCATCTGATGTTAGGAGATTGTACAGTCTAAGATATTATCTGGTAAAGGCTAATTTGAACCTATAATTTCAACACATTTAAGATCAGAATATGCTTACAAGGATTTGAACTTAACGTTAACTTTTATTAATTAAAGTAACCGAGTAAATCTGAAAATGCAATCAGGGAAAAAGTTCTTAGCAAACTAATTAACAGTTGAACCTGACTCCATCTGATAGTGGGTAGAAATTGCGAAAGTTTGAATTCATTCCCAAACGATAACAACTCCGACACCATGCTTGACCGCACTCAAATAAACAACAAAGATCTTGCAAAATACTTCTTTAAGCGAAACTTGTTTAAGGACGTATATAGTGGATATTGAAAAAGACTAAATTGACGCTCTCAATTCAAGTACATAAGTTGCAGAATAAGGAAAACTTAGTGATACCTATCTAATATTTGAACTCATGATTTTTAATAAAATCTCACATACAGAATTAGTAAACATTGATGTAGATTCTGTATAACGGCGTATTGATCTCCAAATTAGACTTAAAGTAACTTAAAGTATTCTATTTGATGTATCAATTCGTACTTAACGATCTCGATCAGAAGTAATAATTGTACTTCTGTACTGAGGCAAATTAATACAGCAAAATTAGAATCTGTCATAAATTATAGTCGCAATTTTTTATTATAAAATGATGAGGATTTTGGGAGTTACTCATACCACTAGGTTAAACACTTTGACAGAATCCAAGATCCAAGATGAAAGAGAGTTAACCTAGCAAGAGGTAATTCAGTTCTTATAGTTTCCGCACAGCATTGTAGTCTAACGCATATTATTTGCTAGGCAGAACGTCTTTGCTGGTAGAGTGGTGACTAGTCACGGCCAAAGCTTCCCCATGGACCAGATTTTTTTTTATTGCTGACAGATTAGCGCTTGACTGTGATCTCACCTGATGGTAAGTGATGATACAGTCTAAGACGGAAGCGCGCTAATCTGTTAAGAGGCGATATACATTTTACGGTTTCTACACAGCATCGTACCGGAACACAAATCTCTTTGTTTGGCGGTAAGTTTTTGCTAGTAGAGTGGTAACTAGCCACGGCTGAAGCCTCCCACCAGTCCAGACTCAGACAAATTAGAAAATACAATCCTAAACTCGTCCTACCGGGGATCGAACCCGGGACCTCCGCTAGCAAAGCGAATACTCGCACCACTGCGCCGGCGAGGCCGTCGAAAGGCCGTCGAAGATTCAGACAAAAAAGCAATTTTCAAAATCTACCCATCCAGGAATCTCACCACTAAAGACCCAAGACGCCCAGGAGCTCTGCTACCGAAGCCAGTACTTGAACTGTCTTTATTTTGATTTACACTTGTTCACTTAGTTATTGATCCAGTTGCAATACAAGTTTGTGTATTTTTCTATCGTAAAGTACGTCTTTCAGCTTTGAAAGTTTATAACGAGCATCGTTTGTTAGCACCCGCTGGTCCAGAAAACTATGTTTGGAAAATTTCAGTATTCTCAAATCGTGTTAACTTAGATATAAACACGGTTACGTAGTCAGTATTTTATGTTAGAGCAATAGCAATAGCAATTCATACCATCTACAGCAATGCTACTAAACTTTCGTTATAAGTACAAGCAAGGTGTAAAAAGCACGTTTATTGCTGATGGTTTCGCGCTTAAATCAAATCAAATCAAAATATCTTTATTCAAGTAGGCATATTATAGCACTTTTGAATCGTCAAATATTTTTTTTTCTTTTCTTTTCCACACTCTAATTCTAATGTACGTCTGATGATGATACTCCAGAACGACTTAAAATCTAAAGTTACGAGGGTTCCTTCGCGCCCCGATCCGAGAAGAGCCCACAACAAACTCAGTCGGGTATTCTGTTTTTTTTGTTATCATCATCATTACAATATCATGTTAGTTTAATATATTTCAATTCAAATTA
>JACTOM010000916.1:367999-421444 GCA_015832385.1 Elymnias hypermnestra | reverse complement strand
TTACACCTTACTGATAAGGCTCTCCTTTCCCTCTCAATGTCTATCTGATCCGTAAGGTCCTCCGTAACATAGTGTCCTAGGTATTTAAACTGGGTTACTCTTCTTAACGGAGTCCCATTTAGAGTAATCCTAGGTTCATATTGCACATGTTTACGGGGGGCCTTAAAAACCAGATATTCGCTTTTTGCTACATATAATGTAGCAAAAAGCTAGGCCATGTGCAGTTGCGTAATATTCACAGGACTTCAGTAGCTCTCTGATTGAGCCGGCCGTGGGACCCAGCAGCACCATGTCGTCGGCGTAGCTTACATTATTGACACACATGCCGTCTATCCAGCATCCTACTGGCTTTTTGCTGAGTTCCACGATCAGCTCGTTCACATACAAGTTGAAGAGCTTGGGTGAGGTTAACCCTCCCTGTCTCACCCCGCACTCCAACCTGTACGGCTCAGAAAGTTCCTTTCCCATCATTTAAGTACCATCATCGACTGATAATGGATCAAGTATGTTGGGACACATCGAAGAAGGAGACTTCGTAGTACCAACTAAAACCTAGTGAAGCCCTCTATTTCTGTGTATAAGACACCAGAGGATCAACTTCCGCATTGGTCTCTGCTGTTCCGGGTGAATTCCAGTAAGAATTCATTAATTGGGATGAAGTGCACGTGAATACGAATACAAGGCCCGCAACCTGATCTTTTGGTAATGAGGCGTCCATTGCATTCTTCATTTCTCGCTTTTGGGCTTCATTCAGCGAGATTGCTATCACGTAATAGAAAGCCACTCCCACCAATTTCACTGGTTAAAGGTAACTCTTATGAATGATACTGGCATCTCTTATGGAGATCGTCGCGGTATAAAAGAAGATGTAGTGCTTAAAGTTGAGAAAGGTATGCTTAGATTGTTTGGGCACGTAGAGAGAATAAATGGAAGGAGTTTGACAAAAAGGATTTATGAGTCTAGAGCGAATGAGAATGTTGGAAGGGGAAGACTAGAGCGAACGTTTCTGGACCAAATCCAGGCCATTTTTAAAAAGGGCCAAGTCTATGGTACTCTTAAACGACGAACTTGTATGAAAGGTCTACTCCGAAGGGAATTAGGCGTGAAACTATGTATGTATGGTACTGAAAATTGCGTCTGGAGGCTTTAATCACTACCAAAGTCCAAGCTCAATCAAATTAGAAAATAACATTTCCTAAATTTGCCCTGCCAGGAGTCAACCTAGGGACATCTCCTAATGAAAACAGACCTCGCACCACTGTGCCAATAAAGCTGTCAAAACACTATCCCTCTAAAATATAACAATATAGGAATAAATCCTAAATCCCAACTGCTTCAATTCAATTAATTTGCATTAAGCATGTCACGTAATGCATAATCATGTAATACACATGTTTAATCATTTTAAGACTTGCAAATTATATTGATAATCATATTAAACACTAGCTGGCATATGCAACTTCATCTATGTACAGTCCTATCTGAACCTTATTACTTAGTTGACAACAGAACTTTTGTTATAAATAACATGCTGAATATGTTTATATGGTAAAACTTTTTATTGTGATATTAAGAGCTTTTGACGCTCTCTAGGGCAATAGTGGAGTTAATTCCTTCACAACCAAGGTCCTTGTTATCAAGGGGGGAATCTTAAAGATTTGTAACCATTTAAACCCCTCCGCCAGAGCCAGGAATTACGGCATCTCTTTTCGTCCAATATCCCTTAGTGCCTGAAGACAAAGCTCTTCGAACAGTGCGTGATGACCTACGCCTCCGAAACGTGGTCGCTGACTATGGGCCTTATACGAAAGTTCAGAATCACTCAGCGTGCGATGGAAAGGGCTATGCTTGGAGTTTCTCTACGCGATCAAATCAGAAATGAGGAGATCCGTAGCAGAACTAAAGTCACCGACATAGCCTTACGAATCGCGAACCTGAAGTGGCAATGGGCGGGGCACATAGTCCGACGGACCGATGGACGTTGGGGCCCGAAGCTGCTGGAGTGGCGACCCCGCACCGGGCGGCGCAGTGTAGGTAGACCCCCACAAGGCGGACCGATGACATAAAGAGGGTCGCCGGTAGCAGCTGGAGCCAGGCGGCACAAGATCGGGCCTTGTGGGCATCATTTCGTGAGACCTATGTCCAGCAGTGGACGTCCATCGGTTGAAGCGACGACGACAACGACGACGACGAAACCCCTCCGCAATCTGATTCTGCTCATGCTAGATAGCTCCGAATTCTCGGATGAAATTCGCCCGAGCTACCATCGAAAGTATGTCCATTAAGCTTATCCAAATTAGGGTGTTTAAAAAATTGTACCTGAGTCTACATTAGTGGAAGGCTTTGTTATTTACTATTCTAACAGCAACTAAGTAAAAAAATTGCAATCCGGGACGATGTTAAACTATAAAATGTTATCTTTTGTTTATTGAATTAAGACTGGCGTAGCGTCATGTTGGGCTACACTTTGAGATGGTGAAAAAAGTCCGTCTTGTATTAATAAAACTTACCACAAGGGTTTGCGTTGTTATTCACATCACCTATTTAACACAAAAATCACTAATATACACTCACAGTTTATAAAATACAACAAAAAACTTAACAACCTTCGACGCGACACACGCACCGTTAGTAACGGTCACTTTGTAACTGTTATCTCAACGCATATTTTGCCACAGTTATCGAGAAGCGAAATTGATAATACACATTATGACTTAAAAATAATAAAATATTTCTGATTGCCCGAGTTGAGATAGAACTCGTATCACGTAAGCTAATAGTTGACACGGGCAATTTAAAGGATAAGAAGAAAATTACCTCTCAACACACACACACACACATATTATAGACAACATTCACGTATTAGTAATAGTATTTTACACACCTAACTGCCTCATTGGTCTAGTGGTTAGCATGTTCGACTACAGACATGAGGTCCTGGGTTCGAGTCCCGGGTCGGGCCAATTCTAAATCGATATTGAGGTTTCTATTAAGATTTTCTCAATATTTGCCCGAAGTTGGGAAAAATTTGGCGGTGTGATCCACCCCCGTGCCTCAGAGAGCACGTTAAGCCGTCGGTCCTGCGCCTGATCTCTCTCCGATCGTGTTGGATCACCGTCATATTGGACTATGAGAGTGAAGGAATAGAGAGTGCACTTGTGTACTATGCCTGCCAATCCGCAGTGGAGCAGCGTGGTGGGTCTTTGCTCTAAAACCCTCTCTCATACGAGTGAGGAGGCCTGTGCCCGGCAGTGGGACGTTAATGAGCTGCTACTTACTTACACCTAGGCACAAAAATATGACATTGCCGTCCGCGTGATGGGTATACAATTTTACATCAGACCGGGATTGAAAGTTCGATAAAAATGTAATATAATTTTCAGTTAGATATTAAATCTTATTAGTAGACTTCGCATCAGATGCAATATGGTACTTTCATCCCTCAAAATAGGGCCGAAAGTACGCACTTTCTATCCAGATATGACGAAAAAAGCTTATATATCTCAACATGTTAGTGTCAAACATCATTTATGGAAACTTGATTGACTCATTGTAAATTTAAATGTTTGTTTCCTTTGAGAAATAAAAGTAATTTAGGTCTTCCCATCGGGATCTAAGAAGAATCCTTTACGGAAATCTTTGTAAAGAACTCCTAATTGAAAAATCTTTTAGTAAATCACTTTTTAATAATAATGGAAAAGAAAAGTAAACAATTGTGTACAAGTTTTTCCATTTTCATTATCCAGTGTTAGGCAGTTGTGGGTACTTTGGCTACAAGTTCCTTAACACCCTGCGGGTAGTTTTCTCGTGTGCTTCACTTTCTTTATAAAGAAACAACAACTGCAGGAACTAGTGTGAGCTTAATAGAATTACAAATGAACTAATACCATACAAAATAACTCTTTATAAGTAAAACAGATACAGCAGATACTTGATTAAGAGATCTCTTCCATTACTCTTACAGCTTCCTTATCATTCTGTCTTAAACTCAAAAACTGCTTAACGAATTTTCTTGCGGTTTTCACTAATATATAGACTGTTTCATGAGAAAGGTTTGTATGTATATTTGTCAAGATTTTGTTTAAATTACTTAAAATATAACGATAATTGTCGGTAATATCAAAGAAAATCAAGTCGCCTGGGAGCTTTCATGGAAAACTGTCTTATATCCCTTAGGAATACAACAAAAAGCTGTAGGGTAAGATAAATTCTATTTTATAGATTTACAAAAAAGGCTGCGGCGACAAATCTATCTTTTAGGTATAACTACATCAATTTTATCTTCTAAAAAATGGTCACATGACTTTATCGTAGCTTCATAAACCACACAATTTTTTTCAAATGGAAACTTTTCTAATACAAAAAAACACAAGTCTGAAAATCCGAATGCTTTGGAAGCGAATGTAAAACGAGCAAAAACATGAAAGCTCGAATTAGGATGCTCTAACAATAGTAATCGATTCTAGTGCTCGCCAATTAGTTGATGTATCGATTTATGCAAATTGCCGATACGAAATACAGCGGGGACTTTTTGAAAAAAAAGTAGTCGAAGCCTTTAAATTTCTATTTTACGGTGTCAATTAGGTGAGCCTTTGGTAATGAAACTTTTACTGGATCCTTTCGATATATGCTTACAAGTTAATTGACGCTGAAGGAAGGAGTTACAAACATTACAAACTACTTTCTTTCTTCTAAATGCATTTACACACCCCAACTGTTGGGGAGAGATTCATGCTATTCAATATTTCGATCTTCAATTTTTGTGGGATCAGCTTACCCGTGTTCAGGCTTAGGTCGTTCAGTTCTTGCACTTTCAGATGTTCTGTTCTTCGTGTTCGTGCTTCGGCAGAGTTACGGGTTCTTGAGTGTTCACAAGTCGCGCTTAGTAGGAGATCTACTCCGCTCGGGAGTCTAGAAGAAATGTGTCAACAAACTCTGAGAGAGACCTTTTATATAACTCTCCTACTCGGCACGTTCATACGATATGATGAGCAGGAGAGAGGGCTATCGCGGGTGCTGAGGTAGGAGAGGGATTGGGGTCGCCGGCGATTGACCAATCAGGATTAGTCGCCACGGCCGACGCGATAGGCCAGGTGCTTCCGTTCGCAACACCAACTGTACAGTAAGGAATCAAGGACTCAGCGAGAGATGGATAATTAGCCCTTTTATATATGAGAATCCTCTATTACAGATAGTTACAATGAGTTCTGGACACCTTCGCATCGAAACAGTTTTCTTAGGTTTATTGATGTTAACAATGGGAACATTATAGTTAAAAAGCCCGAATAAAATTATCAATAAGTTATCAAGTTCCGACAAGTAATGCCATTATACGCGCCATCTGGCGCTAAGCATTGGTACCTCGGAAGCGGCGTACTCGCGCAGTTCCATTAGCATGGAAAAATATAGTTAATAGATTATTTGTAGTCACACTAGTCGAGATCGAGTTGTCAACCCGAAGCGTATCGAACGGGCAAAACGGAGGCTCGCCTCGTGATTTTTGTATGGTTTTGTCGGGAAAGTGCGGTAATTCCACGCGTTATTTGGTTTTGTGGTGCCATTGGTTAGTCGTCACGTTAGGAGGCTCTTGTAGCTCTCTAGTGAAGGGGGGCAGGTCAGCGCGGCTATAGGTGGGGCGGCCCAAGTAGTTTCCGCAGTTGGACTTTCCTGTGTGTTTGGAGGGGAATAGAAGACCGGCGTCTCCTACAGCAGCTTTAGATGCCTTGGCAGGTTACAGACACATTCCACAAATATACAGACATACAAATTACACATACACGTGATCATTCACCTGCCAGGGCTCGTCGCCGTCGAGGAGATCGGCACCGGAAGACCAGGTAGGTGCACAATTCACTCATATCTGTCCGACCCCTGTGGAATCTCCCCTTAAATTACTCCTCCCGCCGTCTGCAGTGATTGAGGCTACCTTCACCACTATGGGCCCTGGTCACCCTTGGTAGCCTTCCTCGATAGGGTCACGGCCGGCGTGAACAGCCATATTTGCTTACGAACAGTTCGTACAATAAATAATTCGACTTCTCTATAAATAAAACAATTAAGCTGCCTTTTTCGGAAGTTGGTTCCATAAAAATGTTTGATCTTATCAAGGCCCTGCAACTCCAGGTTTGAACATTATTTATATGCATCTAAGTTAAAAGCACTAGTATCTAAATCGTCGTGCTTGAATTATTTGATACGTAAAACGTCACTTGTTTCAAATTTCTAGTCAAAAGTGTTACTACTGAGTTTATTACATAAACTTTCATCGTGAAATCAACCTATCCATTAGTAGATTCATTAGCATAGTTCTTTGAAGATTTTTGAAGGTTATTAAATACAGAATATTTTGTTGTCGCTTTTAAAAATTCCATCGGACGTTGTCAAAAGTATTGAATATGTAACGCTCTTGTAATATCTTCTTTAATAGAGAATATTATGATTTGGTTAGGTCACGTAGAGAGAATGAATGAAAGGAGACTGACTGATTTATGAGTCAAGAGTGAATGGGAAAGTCGGCAGGGGAAGCCCAAGGCGAACGTATCTGGACCGAATCCAGGACATTTTAAATAAGGGCCAGGTTAAGAGTACTCTAAATCGACAAACATGTATGAAAGATTTAATGAGAATGAAAGAAGCGAAGGAGATATGCAAGGATCGTGGCAAGTGGAAGGACATGGTCTCTGCCTTTGTATGATAATACCACCGCACTTCAAAGGTTTGAAAGAGCTTGTATAGCCTACTTGAATGAAAACTGTTGCAATGAAACAGTTTTATTTAGCTTTACCTTTAATCCCCTTACCATCATCAGATTGCTAAGATTAATAATACATTCTGTATTGTAAGTCCAAGATAATGGCGGATTATATATTTTTTACAACTACTTCAATATGGGTCTCAAATGAATGAGCTTGACTAGTAGAAATGTGATGTAATGATTGTTATCAAAGATCTCGTCGTCGTCGCTTCAATCGATGGACATCCACTGCTGGACATAGGTCTCACGAAATGATGCCCACAAGGACCGACCTTGCGCCGCCTTGCTCCAGCGGCTACCGGATCAAGGATCTACCAGAACGTTAGCTTTTAGTACATTATCTCGACTACCTCACTGGTCTCGTGGTCAGTTTGTTAGGCACAGACATGATGTCCTGGGTGAATTCAAGAATCGATATTGTTTTCTATTAACATTTTCTCAGTCTTTCTCCGAAGTTGTATTGTGGACGATGTGCTTTTCCCCCATACCTTAAAAATCACCTTAAGCTGTCGATTCTGCGCCTGATCTCTCTCCGTCTCAGATTGCTATCCCATACCATGTGTTAGTTAATTATTATGTGTTATGTGTTTATTTTGCCAACGTCTTCGTAATTACGTCAGTAAAAAGTTTACATGTACTACTTCCGGTTTTAGTCTATTCCGGAAATTATCTCTAGTTTAATCACATTTTCAATTTTAAATAACTGTGATTGGTGGACTTATAATTTTTGAGTGGGGAGTTCTACAAGGGGGTCATAGAAAATGTAGCACAAGAGAATCAAGGAATATTTATCTGGTGACAGTTCTCAGGCTGCATCAACGTTAGTATTGTGTTTTAAGTCATTCAAAGTGTGTAATATAATAATGAAGTATCAGAGAATAGCATAACTTATCCTACAAATTATTGAGAGACTTTAAAACGTGAAAGCAAAATACGAGTCAACTCTAGTAAGTGTTTAAGCTTATCGTCCCTGTCATAAGAGAGTAGGGAGCAGAAGGCATACGTTTGGCCGCCTATTTCTCCATACTTCAATGAGCCTTCTGTAGAATACAGCTGCGTTACCATTAAAATTAAATGCTTGGTGCGATTTTCTGGCTGCCCTTTACATCAGATGCAGAGGTTTCCGCTGAATTTTAGTGGGTATTCTAGTCTCACACAAATACACTTGTATACTATGCTTGCTAACCCGCAGTGGACCAGTGTTTCGATGCCCTAAAAACACTTATCTTCTATGAGACAGGAGGCGTATGCTTAGCAGTGAGAGACGTTAATCGCTGCTTTACCTCATCTCGTCGTCGTCGCTTCAACCGATGGACGTCCACTGCTGGACATAGTTCTCCCGAAATGATGCCCACAAGGCCCGATCTTGTGCCGCCTGGCTCCAGCGGCTACCGGCGATCCTCATTATATCGTCGGTCCACCTTGTGGGAGGTCTTCCTACACTGCGTCGTCCAGTGCGGGGTCGCCATTCCAGCACTTTCCGACCCCAACGTCCATCGGTTCGTCGGACTATGTGCCCCGCCCATTGCCACTTCAGGTTCGCGATTCGTAGAGCTATGTCGGTGACTTTGGTTCTGCTACGGATCTCCTCATTTCTGATTTGATCGCGTAGAGAAACTCCGAGCATAGCCCTCTCCATCGCACGCTGAGTGACTCTGAGCTTCCGCATGAGGCCCATAGTCAGCGACCACGTCTCAGAACCGTAGGTCATCACTGGCAACACGCACTGTTCGAAGACTTTGGTCTTCAGGCACTGAGGGATATTGGACGAAAAAGTCTTCCGGAACTTCCCGAACGCTGCCCAACCGAGTTGGATTCGGCGGTTGACCTCTTTCTCGAAATTGGACCTACCTAGCTGGACTATGTGTCCCAGGTATGTATACTCGTCAACAATTTCGAGTGTAGAGTTCTCAACGATGACTGGGTGGAGCGGAACATGGATATTGGACATAACTTTCGTCTTATCCATGTTCATTTTTAGGCCCACCTGTCGAGAAGCTCTGCTGAGGTCATCGAGCATTGCATTGAGATCTTCCAGAGTCTCTGCCATAATGACCACGTCGTCGGCAAACCGTAGATGAGTGATGTACTCGCCATTGATGTTGTTACCTCAACTAAATAGTTTTTATCTTTACTTTGAACAAAAATGTTTGGTTTGATCTGGTTTTTGCTTCATTTATGTTGACTTTGAAATGCATCTTCCGTATTAATATAGTGTCGCCGTCGTGCAGTAGTAATATAAGGCGACATCACGTCCTCGCGCCGGTGTCGCTGTGAGTACGTGTCGCGAGTCCAAACTGATTTTATTATTTCATACGCTGCAAGGTGTTCTCGATGCAAAGGGACGTCGTCTACTTTTGTTACGCTTATTGAAATATATAACAATATTTCATTCTGTTGTTTCACCCAGACTATCAAAAACTCTTATATTTATATAAAAATAGGTCCCTATTACCTATGTCGCGATCACATGAACGACTGGACCGATTTCAATAATTATTTTGTTCATATTGTTATAGTGAGATACAGATTCGTATCGGTTCTTAAGTAGAGACCACATCTTTCCACTGGTCACGATTCTTGCATATTTCATTCTCATTAAACCTTTCATACAAGTTGATCGGTTTAGAGTACTCCTGACGTGGCCCTTATTTCATCTGGATTTGGTCCAGGAACCTTTCGCCATGGTATTCCCTTTTCCGTTCATTCTTGACTCATAAAACCTTTTTGTCGGTCTTCTTTCATTGATTCTCTCTATTTGCCCAAACCATCAAAGCATACCTTTCTCAACTTAAGTCACTACATCATCTTTCACACTACAAAGCAGTAGCATCCTGAACGCATTATTATATTAGACCCATAGGGTATTTGCGAGTACTGGGACCACAGTCTTGCAGTATATAATTATGTACAGTACGCCTAAAAAAGACATCTTTACCGCGACAGAACATCGAGCAAACCTGTGAGCCAACATATTCGCTCGTACTGTCAATACCCTGCATTCCCGTTCTAGAGCTTCATCTACTAAGTCGTCCGATATCAAATGCCCCAGGAATTGAAATTTTAGGAATATAAGTAGGGCATTTGGTATCCACCCTGAAGACCATGAACTACTAACTTATTTACTGAGTACCTTCTGTAATGCACTATTTAGAAGAGCCAGTGGAACCATGTCGTCGGCATTGCTTATGTTTTGATATTGACAAAGATTCCGTCAAGATAGCAACCTACTGCTATGCCACTGAGTCGTTTAATCAGCTCATTTACACACAAGTTGAAAAGCAGGGGACAGCTCACTAGCTAACATATTAATGTCCTCACAACACCAGTCCTGTTCAAGCGAAAAGTCTAAAACTTTTTTATAAAATCGTCCGCCTGGGTGTGCCTTATAGTCTCCGAGTATAAAAATGCTTTTAACTTCCACTTCTTCAATGATAGTACTTATACTTAAACAATCAGTAAGTTCTGGCACATTATCATTACAGTCTCGAGTAAAAAAGCGAGTATCACCGAAGTAAAGAGGCGTATCGGAATGGCAAAGAACGCCCTGTCTCAGCTCCATAGAACTTGGAAGGATAGGCGAATATCTCTTAAAACTAAAATTAGACTACTACGAAGCCTCGTCTTTTCGATATTTCTCTATGGTGCTGAGACGTGGACCTTGAGATCATCAGACCGCAATCGCATCGATGCTTTTGAAATGTGGTGCTGGAGGAAAATGCTTCGTATACCGTGGACAGCACATCGGACCAACGCATCAATTTTTAAGAAGCTCAATGTTACAACTAGGCTTTCCACCATCTGCCTCAAAAAAATATTTGAGTACTTTGGGCACATTGCCAGGAAACAGGGTGATAACCTCGAAAAGCTCGTGATAACTGGAAAAGTTAATGGCAAAAGAGCAAGAGGTCGGAGCCCAATTCGTTACACGCCGCGGAAAGTAGAGGCAAATGGCGTTCCATTATGAAGAGAAAATTGCTCATCAGAGGTGGTTGTCACAACCCTCAGAATTAAGGAAACGAAGCAAGGAGGAGGATCATTACAATTTACATAATACCTGGAGGAACCTTGCAATACCCACTTAAACCCAACGAAACCCTCTTCATCCTTGAACGATGTACCAATTGCTGGTTTAACAGATGGGTTTGACTGAGACTTTCTTTCAACGAGACTACTGTATTACATAAGAAGGACATTCTGCCCAACATTTCTCTCTGGAGAGCATAGTCCCTATCATTATCTCCAACAAGAGGTCCCTGCTGAATGCTGAACTTCCTAAACCAGCCCTGCTGGAAATCGTACCCAGGACCTTAACTTGTGAATCACACAATTGCGCCACTGTAGCCATCAAAATATAACCCTATGTTTTAAAGTAACATTTTGGGCTATAAATTATCCTCCCCGTCGCAGTCGGGTAAAGGGTCTACCCCGAATTTCTGTAGTCTTCAATTTTCTTTCCCAAAAATACCTTTCCATACGTTTACACGTATACACGAAACTAGAACAAGACAAGATAAAGGGCAACGCATAAATCTTCATACAGACTTATATCAGATCTGTCCCTCGGGGCTTCAAGACTAACTTTGAATAGAGGGTATGCGTAAAAAAGTTTTTTAAAGTGAAATCTTTCTGTTTTAGGGAAAACATGTGGGCCTGTTAGGGCAGTGTCTGTTGGGTCTGTACTGTATTGTACTACAAAATAAAGTCATTTTTTAAGTTAAAGGTCTTTACGCACGCTTGGCTTGGGAAGTAAGTGAATGAGAGCGTTACGAAAAGTGTGATCAAATGAGTAGGTTAAAGAGATGATATAAATTAATGGAGATAGAAAGAGGAAGAGTTACGTTTTTAGTCGTTAAGTTTAAAGCACAGGAAGGTAGAATTAGTATGATACACAGAATTGGTGTGGAAATCTATAGCACAGGGGATTTTACGGGGAACATTATCACAAGTTTGATTACCATTGGTCCTGTAATTTTTTGCTTAATATACTTCTTATACGTTACAAGAATACGTTAGTATAGTTCCTATTGAGAGGTTATTTAATATATCTAACTATATTAAATATTACCTCTTCCTTTTGATGTTCCTTATAGGATCAGCTATATTCAACAAAGTCCCATCATAATCAGTCCAGCCATTAACCGTAAAAAGTTATATCAAAAAATGAATTTTATACATTTTTGTACCTGATTTTTATTCCACTTAATGTCTGAAACGACTGCGAAGATTTTATTGATACTTTCACTAGGAGACAGCTGATGTCATAAAGAGTAACTTATGTTATTTTTATTTTAGAATAAAGAAAGAAAAAAGAAAGAAAACTCATTTATTCGTCGTTATGTAGGAATGTGGCTTACAAATGTTGTTTTCTTGCCCTTATCCCACTAAGTGAGGTCGGCACAGCATGTTTCCTTTCGCCACTTCACTCTATCCGCTGTCATTTCTACATTCACATATTAATACTCATATCCTCTTTCACACAATTCATCCACACTTATTTTGGTCGCCCTCTCCCGCTTGCCATAAGAACCCTCTTACATACATGGCTATCCTCCCTTCTCATTACATGTCCATACCAGGCTAACCTTCCACTCCTTAACTTCTCGGTCACTGGTGCTACTTTCACACTTCCTCTAATATACTCATTCTTAATCTTATCCAATTTTGTCATTCCACACATCCATCTCAACATTCGCATCTCCGCTGCATGCAATTTCCTTTCATTTTCCCCTTTGGTGGCCCAGCACTCTGATCCATACAGGATGACAGGTGTTACGATCGTCTTATATATATCGTCTTATACAAATATTATAAATATACTAACAGTAGTAAACCTTACGCTGCGACGAATAGGCCAACAGCTCAGGCTATGCCATTTGTCAGTAAGACAGCTGGCGCTGATTTTCAGATGCAGCCTTTTGGTGACATCACGGTATAAATAAAAAGTAACATAAATTAATTACATATTAATAATTAGGACTATATAAAATTAATAAAAACTATATAAAATTTTAGTCAAGAGGCATCCGAAATAGTTATATTCTTAATAACAAAAGGACTGCCTCGTTGGTCGAGTGGTTAGCATGTTCGACTACAGACATGAGGTCTTGGGTTCGAGTCCCGGGGTTGGGCTAGTTCGAAATCGATATTGAGTTTTGTATTAAGATTTTCTCAATATTTGCCCGAAGTTGGGACAAATTCGACGGTGTAACCCACCCCCGTGCCTCGGAGAGCATGTTAAGCCGATCCTGCGCCTGATCTCTCTCTCCGGTCGTGTTGGATTGCCGTCACGTTGGCCTATGAGAGTGAAGGAATAGAGAGTACACTTGTGTACTATGTCTGCCAATCCGCAGTGGAGCAGCGTGGTGGGACTATGCTCTAAAAACCCTCTCTCATATGAGCGAGGAGGCTTGTGCCCAGCAGTGGGACGTTAATGGGCCGCTACTTACTTACTTTAATAAAAAAAGACATAATATATTTCTAATTTCTAAAACAAGTTCTTTAAGTAAATAGGTCATCGTTGCTTCTAAAGCCTCAATTAAAAAGTTTCAGCGAAAGAAAAATGTTGTGAATTGATAAACACGACCTCTGGGGCTGTATTGCTCTGTGGCTGTTGGTCACGTGTACTTTTTATGTTGTTCCGGTTCTGAAACCCGCGTGGGGCTTAAGGTGGAGTCACATTACACTAATTCGGTAATATATGTAACTCCTTCGGAACAATCGGATGTATTTTATTACACAAATCGTGATGAGTCAGTCAGTGATTACTTTTTTTATGTAATACTTATTTTCAAAATGAATTTGAATTGATATTTAAGATATTACTAGCGTCTTGTGACTGAAACAGGCATTTGCACAAGCCACATCTTTTATTAGGTGTGCCCAGTTCTTTGTTTCAATCTCGTAAGAAGTTTATTCTTAATAAGCGTCTACATCGCGATAGAAGTTACCTTGCTAAATTTTTGGATAGAATATTTTAGAAAAATCGTGATTGTTATTTTGGGAACGAGTGTTATTTTGGTTAAATATAGAACAGTTTTACATAACAGGAATTTCGCGTAGTTCCTCATCCCGTGGAAATATAGGAAAATCCGTTATATCCGCAAAAAATAGCTAATTTTTAAATAAAAATGACTATCATATTCAAATGCGGCATCAAACGCTCCACTTACTCACTCGCCGAAGGAGAGGTAATCCTGAAGGTCCTGGTAAAGCTTTAGTTAAAAAAATTGTATCTTTTTGAAATAATTGTGTTCTCATTGACAAGTATGCAAAATTTATAATTAATCCGATAGTTTGAACTACTAAAAAACCGAGCGGAAAGATTCAATAAAAAAAAACAGGCAAAGCTAATATTTGTGTGTTAAAAATTGTAGGATACATATACTTATCGGAGTGCAATAGTGTATGGAACGCTGGCGCCCTCCGTCTATCGGCGTGGGGCAGAGTCAATAAGGTGGCTGCCCGGTGCGTCTCTCGGTAGTTTTCGGGTGACGGCCCACCGGTGCGGTCGGCTTTTGAAACTGTCGCGTTCCTAGCTATTATTGTTAATGAGTTTGTTTAAATTGATATCGGAAACATTAAATGATTGAACATTATAATCTGAGTTAATTAATAAAGAGTTTGATTGCAACAACATTACCCAACAAACGTATGGAATTATGGACGATGTCGGCGGAGAACCCTTCGCCCCTGTGCTCTATGCTTCTCCTTCTCTCTTATTCTCCGACATACTTTTTATAAGGAAAATTGTGTTGTGCCATCGTATTTACGCATATTGTGAGGCAACCTTTAATATGTTTATGTATTTCCCCCTTTTACCATCTCGCAAACCTTGGTCAGTTTATGAATTTATCGGGTCAAACGGGCACCGCTTCGCTGCGTGCGTCCTTAATAAATTTCTTACGTACATTTTGTGCCACGTTTGTGTGAAGGTTCGTAATTTTTTTATAGATTACTTACAAATGCTTTTAGGTACGAGGAAAACAATTTTATTTCTCTTTATTACCTAAATATGCCTTTATGAATAGCCAGATGGTGTCTCAAAGGGCTAGACTGGCAGTGCATGCAGGAGTGTCGGTGCCAACACTTATGTATGGTAGTGAAAGTTGGTTATGGCAGAAGAATCACAAAAGTAAAATAAATGCGGTAGAGATGAGAGCGTTGAGAAGCATGAGTGGATTAAAACTGAGTGACAGAGTAAGAAATAGTGTGATAAGAGAACGTTGTGGTATAAAAGAAGACGTAGTGACTAAAATTGAGAAAGGTATGCTTAGATGGTTTGGGCATGTAGAGAGAATGAACGAAAGGAGACTGACAAAAAGGATTTATGAGTCAAGAGTGAATACGAAAGGAAAGGAAGGGGAAGACCGAGGCGAACGTTCCTGGACCAAATCAAGGACATTTTAAATAACGGCCAGGTCAAGAGTACTCTAAACCGACGAATTTGTATGAAAGGTTTAATGAAAATGACAGAATCGAAGCAGATATGCAAGTATCGTGGCAAGTGGAAGGATGTTGTCTCTGCCTACCACAAAGGGAATGAGGCGTGATGCTATGTATGTATGTATGTTATTACCGAACACAGTCTGCCAAACGGCAGCAGAGCAACGTGGTGGATGTACTCGCTAAAAACAAACCTCTCTCCTATAAGTAAAAAGGCCTGTGCCCAGTAGTGGGCGTCTTAGACCTTAATAGGCTGCTACTTTACTTATGCAACTAGCTCTTTAAAAAAAAGAATGTGTGGTTTTATGAAAACGGGTGAAACAGCTGATGTAAACCATAAGTGTTGTCACACTGGCTAAGGTTGCTTTGCAATACTAAATTAATAATAGTACGACATGCGATAGATAAACAGATAAAATACTAATAGAATAAATCTATTATTATAAAAACGTTTAAAAAGCACATTTAAATGTACAAATACAATCAAAAAGTCTTATCATTTTCAATATACAACTGATGATTAAATAGACTTAAAAATCATCTACCAACTTAATTCCGCAGCTGATTGTAATGCGACATGCTATAGATGGACAAAAAAATAACAGGAGTGGGAAAAAACTATTATTTTAAATATGCACTTTTAAATGGACAAACATAATCATAAAGTCTTATCATTTTGAATGCAAAACTTATGATTAAAAAAGAATGAAAAGTCAAAAAATTACAAAGGCTTTTTTGCGATCTGTTCTGAGAAGAATCCACAAAGAATTTCTTAGATTATTACTACCATTTCAATTAACTTTTTCAATAGATTTTTATTGTCTAGGTTGAATGAAATTAATTCAAATAACGCTGCAATAATGATGATAAAAATTGATATTATGACTGAGGTTATTGTGGATTTTTCTCAGAAAAGTACGAAAAAGGAACTCTTGTAACTAGATTCTTAAGTTATTAAAAGCCTCATCAGTTATACAAAAGCTTAGATTGAATGTGTAAGTCCTGTAAAAGCTTATTTGTTTTATGAAAGTTTTAATTTGATTTAAAGCAAAAAACAATCTCCCGAGAGATATATGAGATTGTAAACTCGGTCAAGGGGTTATTCGATTTAAAGCCACGAGCAAAAAATATGAAAGCATCTTCCTCAAACTACGATATTAACTCGATATTGTGTTTCAGATATCATATTGGTATTGACATTGTACTGAGTGCTTCATGAGCGATATTTGTTGCAGATATATTGCAGTTTTAATTTAAAGTCTGTGTGTTGCTCGATTACGGAGTCAGCTTGCGTTTTTCCAATAACTATAATGGCTTAAAATCTTTATTACCTTCTGAATCCTCAATTAGTTTCCGATATAGCAAATTATGTCAACATGTTTTGTCTGCAGCACCTCATGAGCTACATAAGTCGAACAACATATGTGACCCTTTTAAAACAGATATAGTGAGTTATCCTTAACAGATAGATATATGCTATAATAGACTTTTTTGTAGATATATAAAAAGGGCAGTTTCTCACCATACATTGTTTTGTTATATCTCTAAGAGATAAGGCAGCGTTTTCGATGAAAGCTCTCAGCCGGCTTAATTTTTGAAACATTTCACATAATTATCGCTATATTTCAATAAATTTAGATAAAACCTTTACAAAATATATACATAAACTGTCCTCGGTAACTACGCTACCTATTAGTGAAAGCTACACGATATTCTCTTTAGTAATTTTGGAGTTATTCGCGATCAGACAAACAGATGTGGTGGAGGACTTTATACTACAATATCTATAGATTTGTATCTAAAATAAATCTAAAATCTACAAAAATGAGGAGGCAATTCTGTCCTAATCAGAGATGAACCCACAGCAAACTCAATTAGATATTTTTAGCATTTTTGGTCATCATAATTTCTGTAGATGTCATTTGTTGTTGTTGTCCAATAGTTTTGTTTTGGTTTCTTAAATACAGATATCTAATGGACCTCTTATCGCATTGAGGGGTCTATTACTTAAATATCCATTTCCACAGTTCAAAAATCGTGTCATGAACTTTGTGCCAAAGTATTTATACGGACGTAAAAATGGCCGCTTAATGCGACAACAATGTACGGTTAAGTAAACCTCTCTTATGTGACATTTTTGTTTTTTATTAGTCTACTAGCTCATTGACAAAAGGGCGAGTACTTGCTTCCCGACCTGTGGTCATGGGTTCGATTTCCAGCAGGACAATTCGTTAATAGCCAATTGTAATCGCCTACTACTGGACATAAGCCACCTCACGCTGCTCCACTGCGGATTGGCAGGCATAGTACACAAGTGCACTCTCTATTTCTCCACTCTCATAGGCCGAATTTACGGATATCCGACACTATCGGAGAGAGATCAGGCGCAGGACCGATGGCTTAACGTGCTCTCCGTGACACGGAAGTGGATCACACCGCAATCTTCCCAACTTCAGGCAAATATTGAAAAAACCTTAATAGAACAATCAATATCGATTACTAAAGTGGACCGAACCCAGGACCTCACGTCTATAGTCGAATATGCTAACCTCTAGACCACTGAGGCAGTTTTTCTAATCGTAATCACAGCGAAATGTAAATTATTTGCTAGGCGAATAGTCTTTCTTGGTCAGATGGTAATACAATTTCTAAATTTACTCAGCCAGAACTTAAACCTGGAGTCTCTGCAAACGAATCGAGTACTCGTGCCACTAAACGAACAAAATAGGAAAATTACTTTTTACTAGTACTTTCAGTTTGGACTACATCATTACTTGTCATCAGGTGAAATAACAGTTAATCTCTAACCAACAGTAAAAAGGTAGCTTCAGCTACTGATTATATACATGTGCGTGTGTACAAGGCAGATATGACAAACGTTTGTTAAGCAACGAGTAAGCGTCTTATCGGGTTTGTTTGGAATTGATTGGATTCTAATAACATTTAAAACAAATCTAAATGAATTATATATAAAACTAATAAAAGTAAAGGAAAACTATCCAATACAAAATAAACTAAACACCACACTTGGATTTTATTGTGAGAGACCGTGATGTCAGCTGGGTTAACGTCACTAAAGTTTAAAAACGAAAATGCCCCTTTCGTCATCTGTTTTTATATTTTTATATATACAAAAGTTAATTCTCACAAAATAAGTTATTCATAAAACACGGTTTTACACACGTATGCTCACGGAGCAGCGGCATTTGCTTACACAGACGTACATACAGCAATTCGTGCATAAACATTATAAATAGAGCACTAGTTAGAGCGGAGACGTAGAATACCTCTCAAGAAATAATATTGAAAATCAATTTCTACATTTAGTCAACCAAGAAAGAAGTGCTGCCAAGCAAAAAATTTGCGTTGCTGTGTAGAAACCATAAGAGGTCAACTATCTCTGACTGGGTTAGTGAAAATAAATCTCACTTACCATCAAATGAGATTACACTCAAACGCTTACCTGTCACCTATTAGAAAACTAACAATATCTCTCTTAAATACATAGAAAATTAATTCTTACATACAGAGAAGCTATCATGATATAAAAGTAAAAAACGGGTCCTTGAGGGAAACAATTTGATCAGTAAAAATGTTACATTTTTTTGTCACTAGCTACGATTCTTCGAAACGCTAAAAAGCTTCGAAACGTCGAGATTCTGTAATACAATTCCCTTTGAAAAGTGGAACCTGAACATGCCCTGGTTAGAACCGAACTCATGGCTCAAAACGAACACTTACACCAGCGAGACCGTCAAATAACATTACTACTTCACAATCATATCTTTTCGAGTAAGCCTTCAAAACTCCGACTTCTACCTTAACTTCTTCGATTAAATAAGCTACCGTCTTTAAGTATATCTCAAGGAGTGAAACAAAAACATGCCATAGTTCCGGGCGATAAAAAATCCTTTGAAATCTGTTCTTGAATAAACACGTAGCAGTATTCAGGGCGCGTTGACCAAACAGTTTTGTCGGGCGCGGACAGCGCCGTTTATTGTCACCCTAAGGGCAAGCCCGAATAAATTCGACTCTGCTCTAATTTATAAGAGATTAGAGACATGAATCATGTAATACAACTTCTGTCTTTACACAATCTCAGGCTGAGATTTGTTAATAACATATTTTGGTACAGTAGTGCAAGTGGAAACATACGTGCACTCTCAATTACTTCCCTCTCATAGTAGGATGGGACGGTACCAACACTTGCGGAAAGAGATCAGATGCAGCACGGAGGAAACGCCCGCCTGCCATGATTGTGATGCACCTATGTATTCAGTGCAACACCTCGTTGGTTGGATGGCGCAATGCTCAGCAGTGATGGGGAGTGAAGGGCAGTGGCCTCCTCTTGTGAACCTTATTTCGCTGAAGGAGGCACATGAGAGGCAAAGGGAGAACACTTTAGGCCCTCCTTTACTACGGCGCAGGAGGTAGGGAGGGAGGAGGCGTAGATTTGCGCTTCTTCTTCCTTCATTAGTTTCCCAGAGGAATTTTCCGGATGTGGAGGGTATCGCTGGGTTTTAGTGGGTATTCTGGCTTGCCAGCGAGTCCCACACTCCCGATAAAATTTTAGGTCTGGTCGAGATGTGTCATGCAATTCCCGGCGTGAAAAATAGTAGATATACAAGGCAACTTTACGAGCTCTTCGAAGCAAGGGGTGGTTAGACAAATACTGATATTTTCTTTACAGAAAACCCAGTTTCAATTCTGAGTGGGAATTCTTAAATATTATTTAATTAATTATCAAATATAGTGATATTTTAATATTGATTGTATCCTTAAAATGCCTGAGAAACTAGCATTAAAAATTATTGAAGTGCCTTAATTAATTTGGGGAGATAACAAATACAATTCTTCGATTCTTCAATATTACATCTCACATTTTATTCTACCATAAATAGAATGTTTCTCACTGTTTTGTGCTTCCATCATGCTTCCATCAATTAAACCCACCTTGTGAAATTCCCCAATCATAAAAATCACAGTCTAATGTTAAAAGAACAACTTCAAATGGAAGCTATAATCAAACTTTAGACAATTTACGGAATAGCAATAAAACGAAAGTAGCACACTTTTAAACGTTTTATGAATAAAATTACTAAGACCTTAGGCTTGATGTATGCATACATATGTCAATTTATGCAGTCTCATCCAACAACAAATAGTTATACTCTCAAAATATTAACACAGATGGACATTGAAAAAAAGCTGTTTACGAACATATATTCCTATTTGTTAATGTAGATATCGTACAATACATTACATAATAGATTGATAATTTTTTTTTAATAATTCACTATATTATTAATTATTTGAAAAATACAAAAAACAAATAAATTTTTCTGCGAATGTCCTTTCAGATAAGCAACTTCTTGAACTCTAAACTCACTAAGTACGATTGACGGTCAATAAAACAAGCGATGACATCGCAGAGATCGACTTGTGTTAAAACATTGCAGTACACCCGCTTAAGCATGTGTTTTAAGCCACGGCAATGAAAGCGGCCCTAAATAAATACCTAAACATGCAACGAATACAGAGATTCCAGATTTAGTAAGGAACTACATTCACTATCAGGATTGGCTCGCCTTTGAATAAACTGTACATAATGCATACATAAAAGGTCTTTGAAATTGGATTCGATATCCTAATAATATAAATGTGAATGTTATCGGGATTAAACTTCAGAAATTATTACTATCATAATTGACAGATATAAGAAACGGTTAAAGGCTGTGTTTTCTGGTGAAAATGTTATATAGATCGAGGGAAAGGGTTGAAGAAAGGCCTCATAATGTAGCTTCATATTATAAAAAAGAATTGTTCTTATATATTACAAAACAAAGTACTCCACCAAGCCTTCTGCCTATCTAATTATCTTAAAAAAGAATTGCAAACGACGGGCTTAAAGCTATATAACGCTTTATCGACCAGCCAATCTTTCTGGTGTGAACAAACTTTCTGGTAAATGCGCATTATACATACATACATAGGGGTAGGCAGACACAACATCCTTCCACTTGCCACGATCCTTGCATATCTCCTTCGCTTCTTTCATTCTCATTAAACCTTTCATCCAAATTCGTTGTACGTTGTTGAGTACTCTTGACCTGACCTTTATTTCAAGTGTCCTGGATTTGGTAGCGGAATGTTCGCCATGGTCTTCTCCTTCCAACTTTCCTATTCGCTCTTGACCCATAATTCCTTTTTGTCAGTCTCCTTTCATTCATTCTGTATACATGCCCAAACCATCTAAGCATACCTTTCTCAATTTTAGTCACTACATCTTCTTTTATACCACAACGTTTTCTTGCAGAACAGAAATAAAAAAGAAGAAAATAAATTCAAATTAAACAGCTGTAAAATTTGTTATATTGATTTCTTTTTAAAGGTGGGTGATGCGAGGTTGTAAATATAATGCAAATTAATGGTGTTTATGATGATAACATTTGGCATATAGTAGATATCAGCTGAGAAAGGTCTTTAGAAAATGGTAAAAATTTCATGGCAACGTCTAAGACGTGCCATGTCTTAGAATAATAAGAATAGAATAATAATTTATTTGCCAAAAGATTCATTTGAAGATACATGGTGGTACAAAATGTCAAAAGTACAAATATACAGATTGGCATTGGCAAATATGTTATATAAAAGTCAAGACACATCATACTGACGTAAATATTATTAGATTAAATTAACATTATTAAATTTACATAAATTATAAATTCAAATTACTTAAACTATTCCATAAGTACACAAGAAGAAAATATAGTCAACATTAAAAGAAAGTCAAAGAAGAATTATAATAGATATTCGTCCACGTTGTAGAATGTCCTTTTCAGCAACCAGTCTTTAACCTTTTTCTTAAACATAAATGCATCTAGGTTTTGAAAATTTGCTGGTAATTTATTAAATAATTTCACCGCCAAATCAAATCAAAAATATCTTTATTCAAGTAGGCATATTACAGCACTTTGGAATCGTCAAATTATATTTTTTTCCACACTCTGATTCTAATATACATCTGATGACGGTACTCAAGATCGGCTTAAAATCTAAAGTTACGAGGGTTCCTTTGCACCCTGATCCGAGAAGAACCCACAACAACCTCAGTCGGGTATTTTTTTTGTTACCATTCAAATCATATTAGTTTACTATATTTTTAATTAAAATTAGAGTAATTCGTTCACTCTATGAAGTATGCCTTCTTTTTGTAGGTACTTTTACATGTTTTATTTATCACTAACTTATTGGTATATCTTATTGTTCTGCCTGTGTTATTGCCGTCATTTTTCTCGAAATATTTAGGATTCTCTTTTACAAAGAGACAAGAGACAAAACACAGGCATCTCTGATGTACATGCACGGTAGTGGTAATATACATAATCTTTTAAAAAGAGGTTTACAACTTTCTAAAGGCCCTACGTTGCCCTGTCTTGAGTAAAAACTTGTCTCCTATACATTTATTTGGTTCAATATGTATTATTTACAATTACATACAATTTCGTGTTTATCACGAAGAAGATTGTGTATTAATGCGATCAGAGTCTATCACACTATCCAAAGCATTCAAAACCATTTAATATTTTATCACTCAATTCGTTGTAAGATTTGAGCTTAATGACATTTCTCACATATAACTCTTTACTGTACTCGTTAAGCGTTTACATCAATGTCTTCTTAGAACGTTTTCACGTAACATTTTCGTCTGTAAACAGACTTCACAGACAACTAATTTCTGGCATACAAGGTTATAGGAGAACGCTTCCAAAAACGAAGTCAGACTATAGTATTTGTTCAGGCCGGCCGTGACCAGGTTATGAAGGCTACCAAGGGTGACCAAGGCCCATAGCGGTGAGCGCAGCCTCGATTACCGTAGACGGCGGGAGAAGAAATTATACTAGAGATTCCAGAAAGGTCGGACAGTTAGTGGGGTTTCGCACCTACCTGATCTCCAGGCGCCGCTCTCCTCGACGGCGTGGACTCCGGCAAGTGTCTGTTCACGTGAGATGTGTACTGTAAGTGTTTTATGGAATGTGTAGAGTGTATAATCTGCCTAAGCGTCGCGGGAGGCTGTAGTAGACGCTGGGTCACTCTTCTACTCCTTAATCCACCGGAAGGAAGGACTATTGCGGCCAACGCGTGGGCGAGCTAGCTTAGCCGCGATATGACGAAAAGAAACGACTCAATTGGGTGAAAGTGCGAAAAACCGCCGCGCCGCGCGTGTTCAGTCCTTGACCTGAGTGTCAGCTGATTTTGATTTTGTGTTTAACTGCTGGTCCTTTTTTACTAATGTATTTTCTATGTAACTATCATTTCATATAGTTATACTAACACGATGGAGCGTAAAAAAACGTTTTATAAATATGATATATTTTTAATCAGAATCGAATTTTTTCCATCCCATCCTCAAATATGTTATTAGTGTCTATCGTCTGTCTTCGTTTTCGGGAGCGGTCTCCTAAACTTTGTATAGCGTAGTAAAATGTTAGTTTGACAATTTGAGCACTCCAGTTAATTAATGAACTGTCGCAATATCGCCGCCATCACAATCATTTAGAGCATGCGTTCGGTTTCACGCACTGATTTATGTCAAAGGGTATTCCCCGTATTCACGTGCGCTATTTGAAGCTCTTTGATTTTCAATGCAATGGGACGAATGAATTCAATTTGATTTCTATCGGCATTTATTTATTTCAAACTAGCGACTGGGCCCGACTTCTTGCGTGTTAGAAATCATTATTATTATATTTGTTAAAATTTTTAATTAATTTTTTTATTAGGAACAAAATCACCTATGGTATATGACATGTGTGGCCATGAAATCAAGACATTACTCAAGGGCTGACTCGCAGTTATTAGGCCTTCCGCTATACAATGATATAGATGTTCTGAAAACACTTAAACAACAATTTACATTAAGTTTTAAATTATTGTAAAAACATGTATGTTAACAAATTTTCTATATCATTATAAGATTGTTCCTAAAGGCAGGTAAATATAATATTTTTACAAGCGTTAATTTTTAAGGGGTAAATCGCATACGTTACTATATTGAATTTAGGTATAGTTAAACTGCAGAGCTCATTGATGTAGGCAAGGAACATGGTAGGCCCAAGAATACCGCCTTGGGGAACGCCATAGGAAAAAGATAACTCACTACTGCTAAGATTATCTATGATGGTTTAAGTATCTTCTGGACATTTCTTCACCATGACCTCGATAGCATTTAAGATTGTTAAGCAGAATGGGGATGGAGACAATGTCAAATGCTTTACACAAGTCTAAGTCTAAGAATATTGTCATGGTTTTAAAATTTTTGTCAAAATTATACGAAATTTTATTACAAGTTTTAACGACGATTGTGATTGTTAGAGCTATTATTTTTCGAGTGGGGTGTTATAAAAGGAGGAATAATCGGTGGTTGAACAGGAAAGCGGGGTTTATGTATTTGTGCCACGATAAGAGTAAAGTGTGAGATATTATTTTGATGAATCGGAAAATATTATGACTTACTTTGCCATTAATTGAGTCTTCAATAAATTATGTATCAATGATAACATACTTTCCGTCACTACCAACAATTATAAATATTTTAAAACCAATTTACACAAAATCATCATAAATTTTACACGTGTACTTTCCTCAAAAATCACTCTAGCTTATTTTGCTCACGTCTTTAGTCCAAAAACATTTTATTACAACAAACGCCAAGTTACTAACTTACTAATGTTACAATATTCACTATATAACCGATAAACACGAATAACTTACTGAATTCAACGAATAAGTGTACGAGTTGCTATAATTATTCTTCTCTATATCCTCGCAATGTGGAAAACTTTTCGCATACAGCAATAAATGTCATAACGTTCGAATTTCGACCGTAGTTCAATAGAATAAGTAGTAAATTTGTACGAATTGTTTGGGCTTGTAGCTTTCCTCTCGGTTGTGTTTAGGAGCTTAATTGTACAGGTCCGTCTCGGTATTCGTTACGGAATGGAGCTGTAATTTAGTCAGAAAAGGTGTAATATTGACACCATGTACAGCAGGAAAAGCAGGAATATAATATTATATTCGTTTGTTCTGGAAATCATGACAGTGCCAAAATATAACTTTTCACGAGAGCTTTTTTATTCATGATAAAACATGTATGATATTTCACGAATTTTTTTCGTGTATTTTGATTATAGTATAAAACTAAAGCCATCATTTTTATGCCCCCTACTTATTTACAACTTGCACTTTACATATTCTGATGTTTATGTAATTTTGGTGATTATATCACTTCATTTATCTGTCTCAAAGTTATTGAAGTACTTATACTTAACATTTACACTGTAAAATCGATCGAAGAAAGGTTTTACAGCACTTTTGAATCGTCAAAAAGGTTTTTTTTTATATTATTTCCAATGTACTCCTCATCATCATCATAATAAGGAAAGACTTCAAATCTCAAGCCATCAAGTTGGAATCATAGAATAGATATAAAGATAAAAGCAGGGCATTGACTTTCTCTGATGAAGGATGCCTCAGGACTCTGTGACAGCCACCATCCTCTCGGAGTGCAAAAAACCAGTATATTACCTCCTGGATGAACTTAATATTTTGTATACATATTCCATTCACAACGCGGACTCTTACAAAGAACGATATTTCGCATGTTACCACAGGATCAACCATTACGCAGATGAAACCTCGGAGTAAAGCAAACACATTTGTTTATTCACATATATATTAGGATATATCCATTGTTATGAAAATTCCTGGTCACTCCAGCATCCCAGTGAAGGATTAAATGCTTTCCCTTCAAAGAATTAATACCCATATTTACTAGGTGTTGACTTTCATGAGGCATCCAATACCACCAATTTCCATTCAACGCTTTGCACTATTTTCAAACGAACGTTTTATAAAACCAGTCTTTATTCTATTACTTACTAATTAAACCCAATAATACGTTATACTACAGTATTTTCTAATTACTAATAAATAAAATAAAATATATAAACTATAAAACCCTCTCTCATATGAGGGAGGAGGCCTGTGCCCAGCAGTGGGACGTTAATGGGCTGCTACTTACTTACTTTTATATAAACTATTAGAGTCGTCGGGATCACCGGTAAAAATGGGTGTCCCACAAGGATCAATGCTTTTCATAGCATTATGTCTTAAGGCAAACTGTTATTGGGTAAAGCGGCGTACATTTAAACTATCTTTATATTACAAAAAGAAGAATACGTGCCATATATATCAGCAGAACTCAAATATTACACATTATAATATGTAAAACTATATTTAAAAGAGAGAGCGCCGAGTTTCTGGCCGGTTTCTTTTCAGCGGATTCAACTTTCCGAACCGGTGGGAGATTATACTTTCTGGGGCAGCAACCCATCGGCAGTTCGCCTGCTGCTGCAGATGTCCATGGTCGGAGATCATCACTTATTATCAGGCGACCCGCTAGACCATTCGGTCGTCGTACAAACTATATCAAAGTAAACCTCGAACTTATCATCAATGAAATAGCTTTTACTTTATAAAAATGATATTAGTAGCTGTTTCTATTTGTGTCTAATCCTGAAGTCGACACAAACAAAGTCGCATACAAAAGCTAGTATATAATAGGAGTTGGATTTATAAAAAGCACGCTTCTTAAAGCTTAATCTATATAGAAGCCGTACATCCACTTGCATACATTACCCGGGTATACCTGGGTCGGTTAATGCGAGCTTTTACCGCATGTGCTATTAGCAGGTAAGTGGCATATTTATCACGGGTTTCCTTTACAATTACGTTGACTACGTTCCAGGTGAACTGGATAATAAACAGAGGAGTATAACCAGGTTAAGAATTACAACTTTTAGTATGTATTTCACTAATATATTCATAAAAAATTTAGTTCTCCGTCGGATCTGTCACTATTTCAACTAACTCGAAAAACAATAATTAGATTGTCATTCGATTTTTACTAATAGATAAAGTGATTCATGAAGAAAGCTTGTATATATAATTTGTTGAAGTTTAGTGTAATTTACTTAAAATTTAACGAAAATTGTTGGAAGTGTCGGAACAAAACAAGCTTCTGGGAGCTTTCATTGAAAACGCTTCCTTATCCCTTAGAGATATTACAAAACAGTATAATAAAGTAAAGTGCGATAGTTACTCTTTTACACATCAACAAAAAAATCTCTTAAAGATAACTTAGGATATCCATACTTGTATAAAACATTAAAATTATTTATACGTCTGTTTTAGAGTTTGACTCAATTAAATTAGCTAGATAATTAATACAATTTTCTTTAAAATGATATCTCGCACTTTTCTCGTGCTACAAAAAGAATTTATCTCGCCCTCGTGTCCTACCATTCATTATTCCCACTTGTAAACTCCCCACTCGAGAAATATTAACTCCAATCATTGAACAGGATGTTCCACATATAATCGTTATATCAATATAATTTTAAGGTCCCAGCATAATATAAAATAATAAATCTTTTACACTACTAAAACCTTTTTCCAACGTCTTTATTTAAGTTCTTATAGGTGAAAAAAGCTTAAAGCTCCCAATACAAACGAGAAACATAATATATATTATCGTAGCCTGTTCGAAAGCTTTAAAAATATTATTGGAAATTATGTTTGTTTAAAATTAGGGCACGTCGCATCGCCTTGGGACAATGTCGCATTTTCATTTTAAAATGTTCGGAAAGCCAGGCATACAACCGATAGCAGTATCAGCCGAAAGGCTAATTAACAGACGTGTATTTCGCCTGTAGCTTGAAATATTCCACATTAAATATCTATCGGGAACTGTATTTAACAATATCAAAATATATTTCAACTCGTCATACAATATAGGTGTGAAAGCTTTCTGACAACGTGTTTATAAAACGAAAAGAAAGCTCATGGAAAAATCATACTTTAATACGAGAGAAAAAACTTGGCAATTAAGGAGTTTCAGTAAAATAAGTGACAATTATATAAAGGAGATACCTAACTGAGTTTGTTGTAGGTTATTCTTAAACCAGAACCTGAAGGAAACCTCCAAATTTTCGTACTTCCACGGTTTAAAAAGTACGTGTGTAGTACATCTGGGAATAGCTAGTATATTTATGAACATATACAATTTCCAGCAGTTAAATCACTCCAAACAAAGACATTTAAATCCAAAACTGCTAGACACGAATTGCAATACAAATCAAAGTGGGCCCGAAACGAATCCGTAATGGCGGCTGGATTTACGACTGATTTATCTTACTCGTGTAGCATTTCCCACTGATCTACTGTATGTATGCTGCTAACCTAATTTTGTACATTTAGGCAAAGTTAGCAACTCTTCCTTAAGACCATTGACAGCCAATTAAAATTTAATAACAGGCTCAGTAACAGCAAAGTATTAACCAGTGACATAAAGTTGACTACATCTACTCTAAAGGGATTATAATAGCACAATATCCATGCAAATTAAAAAAAATCCAAGCCGAAGTCTATCTCTACAAGATAAAGCCAAAGTTTTAAGTAAATTCGTTTAAATACAACGATATTTGTTGGAAATCTCGTAAAAAATAAAGCCGTCTGGGAGCTTTTACATAAAACGCTGCCCTTACAAATATAACAATTAACGAAAGCTCCATTAATTTCGTAGGATTAGTAATACTTTTTTCCGATTCTTCAAAATTATATCTCTCACTTTACTCTTCTCGTGTCACTAATAATGTATCTCGCTGTCTTACGCTACCATCAATTATAGAACTCCCCACTCAATAATAATAACTCCACCAATTACAACTCGAGATAAACTTTATAGATAAGTACAGACACCTCGGCAAAATGTAATAGTAATTTAACAAAATGATAATAGTGACCTCTTAACAGAAGATAAGCAGGATAAATTCTCTTTTATAGATCTACAAAAGAGTCCGGCAAGGCATACCATCTATCATTGAATGATAACTCACTATAACCATATTATTTGTTGGGGAGGGATCCAGATTCAGACTAATACCTCCAGGGTCAGTGGACTGTATGTGGTTTGGTGCTTCGATTTTCAATCCTTCGGTTCTTGAGGGTTCGGAGTTTCGTTGCTTGGGTCTTCAGGGTTCGGTGGTTCGACGTCAGTTGTTCAGGCTTGGGTCTTAGGGTTTCAATGTTTGTGGTTCGGTTCTGGTTCTGAATGTTCACAAGACGCACTTAGTAGAAGATGTACTCCGCTCGTAATCTAAGGCGAAATGTGACTTATAACTTTTTTTTTTATGTTCGGACTGTGTTTAGCTGTTAGCCCGGCTGGCATTTACAGCGTAACCGAGAGGGGTGGCGAGCGCAGATGCTCTGCCGAGGGGTGGGCCCGTAGAAGGGTCCTGCTGCGTCGTGGGGGAAACGTTGCTATAAGGGCGCCTCCTGCGAGGCTCAGACCTAGGCTTAGAGCAACGTTTGCTGCTGCTGAAAAGGATAATCAGACAGGTTCTATCGAAGCTGATTTGGGGCGGCGCGCACGCTAGCGCGCGCCTCCTCGTCTTGCGACATATAACTCTTTGAGAGGCGTTATATATAACTCTGCCACTCGGCAGACACATGCAGCGTAACTAGTAGGAGAGAGGGCGATCGTGGGTGCTGAGGTAGGTGCGGGAGGGGGTTCGCCGGCGGTTGACCAATCAGAATCTGTCGCCGCCGATGACGCGCTAGGCTGGCAGCTCCCGTGCGCAACATTATTTAAAAAAAATCTCACATACATGCCTTAATGCGAATGTTGTTTATACCGCTACAGTATTAATTCATTAACAACTACTACCTACTATGAAGTAGTGTATTGGGCCTAAGCTATAAAAACTCCTCTCTATGAGTGAGCAGGCCTGTGCCCAGCAGTGGAATTAACGAGCTGCCGCTAACCTTACCATTATGCCTTATTTATCTAAAGCATTATGATTATACCATATAATTTAAATGTATACTTTAGGAAATGCACATTTATGTGTGGTAGTGAAAGTTGGGTATGGCAGAAGAATCACATAGGTAAAATAAATGCGGTAGAGATGAGAGCGTTGAAAAGCATGAGTGGATTAAAATTGAGTGACAGAGTAAGAAATAGTGTGATAAGGAACGTTGTGGTATAAAAGAAGACGTAGTGACTAATATTGAGAAAGGTATGCTTAGATGGTGAATGAAAGGAGACTGACAAAAAGGATTTATGAGTCAAGAGTGAATGCGAAAGATGGAAGGGGAGGACCAAGGCGAACGTTCCTGGATCAAATCCAGGACATTTTAATTAAGGGCCAAGTCAAGAGTACTCTAAACCGACGAACTTGTATGAAGGTTTAATGAGAATCGAAGAAGCAAAGGAGATATGCAAGGATCATGGCAAGTAGAAGGACGTGGTCTCTGCCTACCCCTATGGGAATGAGGCGTGATGCTGTATGTACTTTAGGAGATATTGCAATAATACTTGAAAGTTTAAACCAAGGTCTGGAAGAAATCGTTATTAAAGGACGCCTATTACTCATCTTCTTTAAGTTTATGTTATATAACATTGATTAACGTTTATAAATAAGATAAAATATTAAATTTCATTTATTTTTAATGAAAATGTGTGGGTTTTTAATTGTTTCACATAACTCTTACATGAATATCCCGTCGGGGTTCTTTTAATAAACATTGGCAATTGCCTAAAGACCTCTCTCTTAAGAGTGAAGATCCCTGTGCCCAGTAGTGGGATATAATGCTTCTACAGTTTCACAACAGACAAGATATATAAGCCTCATGTGCTTTATTACCATTGCAAAGCCGGATTGGGTCACTAATAAAGAATATTATGAAGAAGATTTAGTGAAACTATCGCTCTTTCATTATTTAAAAAGGTGCACCAGAATCTATACTTAAACTAACAATACCCCGGAGGGTAGTATTGAAAAGCGTCTAAAATCAGTACAGGCATTCAGTACAGCTCGATATCTCAAAGTACACAAACGGACGGTACAATTAGGGTAGTAAATGGTTCCGATAGCGCTACTGGCGGCCGAATACACTGAATGTCGCATTGGCATTACACTGGCACAACGATTTTACGACCGACACACGGCTACACACTGCCGGCTACGTGGAATGAAACGCTTTTCATTTATCCACTCAAAAAATGAAGGTTTAATTTCCATTTGCCTCATATTTTCTATGTATCGTATGTCGCATTACAGACAACCGCGGTATGGGGTTAAAGGGAAAACCAAACACCAAGGCAGCCAAGGCCTCATCAGGGGACACGAATCTCTTTCCTACCGTGTGGTGCAGGTGCTGACCAGCCATGGTTGCTTCGGCAAGTACTTGCACCAAGTCGTTGGCCGTTAGGAAACACCCGCCTATCATGAGTGTGGTCCTCCTGTAGATACGGCGCACCACATCCTGGCAGAGTGTCCAACGAGGGCACAATCAACGGTATATCTTGTCACTGGTTAGAGATCTTTCACTGAAGGTGTAATGAAGTTGGGTGGAGGGCGGTTGCCTTCTTTTTCTAGACTGTCATCTCGCCTAAGCCTCTCATTTGCCTCCTTCAGCAAATGATCGGCTTAGGCTTAGGGAGAGTGGTAGAAGTCGTACGTATGTACTTCTTGCTTCACCCTATTGCGTAGTAGGTATTCATAGAGTGAAATGCGTTTAGGGAAACCCATGGATGAGGAGGGCTCCGCTAGGTTTTAGAAGGTATTTTGTTATTTGTGGGTTTGTATGAACATTTTCCAGCGCAAAAAAAGAGCAGCCAAGTTCATTATAGTGACACCCATATAGTATTAACTATATTTATGTCGGAGTCAAATAGTTTGCGGAACGCCGGCGCCATATATCTATCGACGCTGGGCAGAGTGAATGAGTCACATCACAAGCCGGCGTGCTTGCTCGATAGTTCTCGAATAATCGTTCGTTCGCCGGTGCGGTCGACTCTTGAAACTGTCGTGTTCCTAACTATTATTTATAATGTGTTTATGTAAATTGATATCGGCAACATTAAGCTATTGGACGTCATAATCTGCGTTAATTAATAAAATGTTTGATTGCACCAACATCACCCACCAACGCCCACAGTTTGGAGATTGAATTATGGATACCACTAATGACGATGTCGCCCGGAAAACCTATGCTGTGTTTGACGGTCTCACTGGCGCAGTGGTGCGAGTATTCGCTTTGCTAGCGGAGGTCCCGGGTTCGATCCCCTGTAGAACGAGTTCAGGAAATTGTATTTTCTAATTTGTCTGAGTCTGGACTGGTGGGAGGCTTCGGCCGTAGCTAGTTACCACCCTACCGGCAAAAACGTACCGCCAAACAAAGAGATTTGTGTTCCGGTACGATGCTGAGTAGAAACCGTAAGGGGTATATCGCCTCTTAACAGATTAGCGCGCTTCCATCTTAGACTGTATCATCACTTACCATCAGGTGACATCACAGTCAAGCGCTAATCTGTCAGCAATAAACATAAAAAAAATGCTATGATTCTACTCGTCTCTCTTATTTTCCGACATATATATCACTTACATCGTGCTTACATAAAAACCACACTACATTTTTATATTATGATGAGATCTTTCCTATTTGGTTTGCTAATTTTTTAATAATTTCCGTTTGAAATTGTTGCGGCAGAGTGATTTTATCTCCAATGGGAAGTTTTACAAACGGGTATAATTGGTGGTAGCAAAAGAGCGAAATTTATTTCTATTTTCGGCACGAAAGAAGTAAAGTGTGAGATTTTCTTGCTAAATTAATTGAGCCTTAAACACACGGAAACCCATTCGTTCGTGTCTGCGTTCCGAAAGTTAATATTCAATTATGTTTGTCACATTTCATGTATTTATTCAAATTGGCCTTTTTTGAATTATTCCTGGCTATAGATGTATATTAGCTGGTCCCCGCGGCTTTGTCTGCTTTACAATCACTTCTACATCCTATTTTGCAACTACACTGAAACTGCAGTAAAATTCTTTCACTTTATGGAGTTCNTGCACCTTCAGGCCCCAACGGCCATCGGTCCGTCGGAGTATGTGCCTCGCCCATTGCCACTTCAGGTTCGCGATTCGTAAGGCTACATCGGTGACTTTGGTTCTGCTACGGATCTCCTCCGAAGAGGTCTTGCGACGAATGGATTGTTAGCGGGAACTTTGGAAGACCGTCAAAAAGAAGAAGGTTACGTATCTGGGCCATGTTCTGAGACATGACAGGTACGGACTCTTACAAGTAATAATGATGGGCAAAGTGGCTGGCAAGAGGCGTATTGGTCGCAAGAGGAAGTCCTGGTTGCGCAACATCAGGGAATGGACCAGGATCGCAAGTGCCGCTCAACTATTAAGCGCGAGGGACAAAGCTAAATATGGAGAACTGACTGCCAACCTTCGTTGGTCGGAGAGGCACATAAAGAAGAAGAAGAAGAGTTTTATAATAATTTCCGTTTGAAATTGTTGCGGTAGAGTGATTATATCTCGAATAGGTAGTTTTACAAGCGGGTGTAATTGGCGGTAACGCAAGAGAGTGAGAAACATTCTATTTGTAGCACGAAAGAAGTAAAGTGTGAGATTTTCTTGCTAAATTAGTTGGACCTTAAACATAAGGAAACCCATGCGTGTGAGTCTACGTCCCGAAAGTTAATATTCAAATATGTTTACCACATTTCATGTATTTATTCATTTTGGCCTTTTTTGAATTATTGGTGGCTATAGATGTATATTAGCTGGTCCCCGCGGCTTTGTCTGACTACTACACTGAAACTGCAATAGAATTCTTTCACTCTATGGAGATTAATAGAGATCTGCTATCTACTAACTTGAATTGCGTTTTGCGATGTAAAATCCAAAAAAGAAACCGAAGGTTTAACGTGTTTGAAACTGGAAATTGGGAAGATCGCGGTTTTGCGCAGTCGCATCTCGTGCTATAACTAAAAATGCATTCCCCCTGTGTTGTTGAGAGTAATTAGCACGTGCTAGAGTTATTAGAATATTTTAGTGAGTTCAGGCGCCATGGTAATTCAGTTAGTTATCAGCTGCATGAGCCAGTTACAGGCTGCAGTATTTGTCCGTTGCGCTACAGCCGTAACTTGATTAACTAACTCGCTGATAATGTCGCTACGTGATCGTCCTCTGGTCACGTATAGCGGCTGCTCTATGGAATAAGATATCGCGATGGGGGGCAAATAACTTTGCATTAAGCAACGTCGGTATATCGGTGAGACACGTTCATTCTAAGCAGTACAGGTCGAATGCGAAAGGCGAACTCCTAGTGCCTGATTCATGAATAAAGAGAGTTCTGCTGGGTTTTTGTGGCCTTCTCCTTTGTCCATTCCTACAATCTTAACGCATAGGTCAGGGCATGTGGATAAAAGAATTTCCCAGCTAAGAAAAAAGACAGTTACCACTAAGATTTACTTTGTAAAAAGAATCTGATATATTTGATTGTTTTGTGCAATTCAGCATTGTACTTTTTGTTGGAGGAGAGCATCCTGAAGAAATATATCCCGGGAGTATTTTGATATAGGGCGACTTATATCATTGGGGAAGATAATAATTTTAACAAGGTAGCTTATATGGCCTAATTGTGTTTCTCTTCTTTAGCGGAAGTCATTGATTCTTTAGAAAGCAGCTACTTAACTGATTAAGTCGACACTTTGGTAAGTTTACATTTTTATTTCAACAGCGTCGATTGCATAATTATGCTTCCTTTCGTCAAAGGAAGTCTTAGATCATTATCATATTATGGAGAAAGACAATATCGTGAAGAAACCTACATATCAAGGAAGTATTCTGGGATATGTGGAAACTGTCAACCTACAGCGAGGCTGTGTGACTATAAACCCTTTCTCCTATGAGTAAGAAGGCCTATGCCTATAAGTGAGAAGTTAATAGTCTGCTACTTGCTTTTTACACATATCAATATATTTTTTTGCGGTTCTTTAAGGTATATCACTCTCTCTCCTTACCAATTGTGAAATACTAGCCATATTGCAGGAAGCATCGTAAAAGGCGTCAGTTTCCTTCTGTAAAGCTCTTATCGCTGCGAAAGAGAGCTAAAAGGAAGTTTTAAAAGCCAACCGCTCCAGAAGACTTCAAAGTATACAGTACCTGGACTGTTAATATAGCTGAAAAATTATCCCAGCTATTAGAACTTTTAACAATCATCCGAAACCACCTCGAATTATCGCCCTTTTAATGAAACTGATTTGAAGCACAGCGGTAAGACAATTTCAAGTTCTACACATAAAACAGGTGTGAGCAATTTTTGTGTTTTATGTAATATGTAACGCTATTTGCTAGGCACTAACTGAACAAAAAAGTGAACGACCCACACGCTATTCGCTTAATCTTGGAGCACATTCTAAAACTACGTGGAATTTAAATTGATATAACTTTAGTTGTTCGAGTTATAAGGATTAGAGGCTCACTTAAATCCTCTTTAGCTTGTTATAGTGCTATTTCACTGTTGTCTATGGCTCGCTGCATTACCGTTATATGAAATATAGTTATTAAAATATATGGGTATGCCTAAAAACCTCCTAGTTGATCTGAAACATCAAAATGTTTTAAGTAGGACAGGCAGTTACGGCTATTGGTAGTTACGGCAAAAGAGATATCGGATTGAATGGAAAGAGAAGTGATGTGGCGACGCTTCGTCACAGAGAATGTCTATCTCACGAACATCTTTAGACGTTTCTCATAAATCTTACTTTTTCACACCTTCTATATACACTGCCAACGCGCAGTGGAGTATGGTAGTGTGTCTAAGCTCTAAAAATCCACTCTCCTATGAGTAACTTTAACAAACTCCTTTGAATTGTCAGCTGTTGGTACAGCACATACAACCAGTTTAGGAAGCTTTTTCTACTTAAAAGAAACCGACAAAACATTTAAACATCGTCTATCAGTTTGTTTCCAACTAGCAATAATTATATCTTGATAGTTGTGTAAAGACTAAAGTCATGGTAATATCAAAAACAGACATTGACAACTGGAGTAGCGATGAGGAGGTTAAGACTCGCATCGAAATAGCTCGAAGCACTTTTAATAAAATGAGAAAAGTTCTCTGAAATCGCAGTCTTAAGATCCCTTTACGCATTCGACTCCTGCGTTGTTACATCTGGCCCATACTTCTATACGGATGTGAAGCCTGGACAATAAAAGAGGATATCAGGAAACGTATAGAAGCGTTCGAAATGTGGGCGTTAAGACGCATGCTGGCCATCAGTTGGACTGACAAAGAAACAAATGTTGAAGTTCTGCGCCGCGTGAACTTTTGCAGACCGTCAAAATGAGAAAAGTTGCATATCTGGGGCACGTGATACGACACGAGAGATACGAGCTTCTACAACTCATTTTGATGGGAAAAGTAGCCGGGAGAAGAAACGTTGGTCGCAGAAAGAAGTCTTGGCTGAGAAATATCAGAGAGTGGACCGGAATCGCGAGTGCCGCACAATTATTTCGCCTCGCGAAAAATAGAGAGGAATTTGCGAAACAGACTGCCAGCCTTCGCTAGTCGGAGAGGCACTCAAAGAAGAAGAAGTTGTGTAAAATTGGTCAATAGCTGCCTTCCATTCCAGATCTATACAAATGAGAAGATAACCTGATATGCTAACTACGCCAGGGAGGTCGTCGAAATCGAGAAAGGTACCTTATTAAAACTGTCGACTTTCTCAGCGATATCAGTGGCAATCAGAATAGTTAGTTAGTAAGTTAAATTGCTGCCCCCCAGCCGAGTGTCCTCTGATTGTAATAACAGTAACCGGTCAGAACGAGCTCGTTGGAGCCGGCTAATTAGCGTGAAACACAATTAAAACTGAATTTAAACTGTAGCTGCTAAGGAAATGGCGGTGTCCTCCGCACTTCAGTTAAATTAACCAGACGAGGATGACCGTTATAATTATTACTGCGCCATAAACGTAAACCTTAATTGTGTTTACTTAGGCTTTATTGTAATGGTGACAGACGAGCTGTAGTCAGTCATTACAGCTCGTATATTAATCTTAAAGAGAATACTGTAGAGATGACCTTGAACAATGTAATAACCTCGATACATTTGATTTCCGATAAATTTACGAGATTATATTTTAAATTTATAATTTGTCTTTATCTGGACTAGCGGGAGGCTTCGGTCATGGCTGATTACTACATTAGGAGATGAGATGTTCTGTCAAGCAATTAATTTGCGTTCCAGTACAATGCTACAGACTGCCTCATTGGTCTAGTGGTTAGCATGTTCGACTACAGACATGAGGTTCTGGGTTCGAGTCTTGAGTCGGGCCAATTCAAAAATCAATATTGAATTTCCATTAAGATTTTTTCAATATTTGCCCGAAGTTGGGAAGTTGGGGGTGTGATCCACCCCCGTGCCTCGGAGAGCACGTTAAGCCGTTGGTCCTGCGCCTGATCTCTCTCCGGTCGTGTCGGATTCCCGTCACATCGGACTATGAGAGTGAAGAAATAGAGAGTGTACTTGTGTACTGTGCCTGCCAATCCGCAATGGAGCGGCGTGGTGGGTCTATGCTCTAAAAACCCTCTCTCCTATGAGTAAGGAGGCCTGTGCCCAGCAGTGGGGCGTTACAATGCTGCACAGAAGTAATCCTCCACATTTACCATCTTAGACTGCATCATCGCTTACCATCAGGTGATATATCTGAAATGTTGGAAATCACTGAGTAATATAGTAGCAACACACGTCTATTTAAATACACACAGCCTGCGCTATACCAATTATTAACTGTATTTTTTGAATTAATACAATTTATTAGTATTTCTTCTTAAAACAACTATACCACTAAACGAAAAAATTGTTCCGTACGTTAAAATTACCTCGTATTTCAAAACATTTCCTAATATTGTACAAAGTATTTGGGTTTTTTTCAGTGTTGCCACTATATTACTTAATAATTCCCAACAATTTCGAGCTATTAGTGTTGTCACCCAATTATCTTTATTCTAAAACTTGCAATAAAAAATCATTTCACTCCGGGTCATATTCTGCAAACAACACAAACTCACGAAGCAAAAGCTTCAATAAATACAAAACTTTCATAAAAGTATAGTTAATTGGAAAATAATATTAGCGTGAGGCGCTGCGAGCAACTTACGCTTTTAAATAACAATGAATGTTTCATTTTTCATTATTTTCTTAAATACGTATATAAAAAATAGTATTTTTTTCCATTAAAAGTAGATATTTTGTTTACTATTGATTACGGATTTCTTTTTTTAATCTCACATCTGCGTATGATTGTTACGCGTATTTGTCATTTAAAATATATAAAAAGTGGCGTTTTTTTTTTAAATTTTTTTTATTGCTGACAGATTAGCGCTTGACTGTGATCTCACCTGATGGTAAGTGATGATACAGTCTAAGATGGAAGCGCGCTAATCTGTTAAGAGGCGATATACCCCTTACGGTTTCTACACAGCATCGTATCGGAACACAAATTTCTTTGTTTGGCGTTTTTGCTGGTAGGGTGGTAACTAGCCACGGCCGAAGCCTCCCACCAGTCCAGACTCAGACGAATTAGAAAATACAATTTCCTAAACTCGTCCTAACGGGAATCGAACCCGGGAACTCCGCTAGCAAAGCGAATACTCGCACCACTGCGCGCCAGCGAGGCCGTTTATAAACCTATTATAACATTGTAGTCTACATATATTTTAAAGCGAGACTCCGACTTAGCTTTTACTGCTTCTATGGTAATTGTGGTCTGTAAAACTTGGTAGCTTGGAAAATTTGTTTTAGTGGTGCATTTTAACGATCGTATCCAACATTAAAAAGGGATTTGCTTGTTATCTGTTAGTTTATAAGATCTTCAATACACTGTACTTAAGAACTTATTAAAATATATTATTAAATAAAGGCAAAATATATGTTCCATTTCATTTAAAAGATTATATAAATTAAATGATTAAATACCTAGTTAGTCATGATACTATGTCGTTATAGCAGGTGTCATGATACTTTATCACTTTAACGTTTTGTATTGTCATTATACCGGATATATCAAGTGCAAATTGTGCTATTAATAAGTTGGTGCTCAGTTAATGATTATCACTCTCCTGCGTCATTCTATTGCGATAGCAGTGTTTTAAATAAATGTTGTGGAATAGATAGATAGTATACTTGAACACCACAAAACAAAATATAATACAATGACTTAAATTAAAATAATTCTAGTGTACAAGGGTACTTGAAACAAAACCTCGACTATCAAAAATTATTGACTGAGATTTACCCGGATTGATTTTAATTCCGTAGGACTTACTCCAGAGCCGAATACGATCCAAATCAGAATTGATGACTGATATACCCGAGGTCAAATTATCAAGAGTGGACTGGCTATATATCTGGAGATCGTCTGCATACAGATGGTAGAGAGAAGATAAATTTTGAGTAATAGAGTTGATGAAAACTACAAATAGTAATGGTGACAACACGCCACCTTGAGGTACTCCAGTTCGGGCATCGCACCATGATGAAAAAGTTTCATCTACACGGAAACGTTGCCGACGGCCCTACAGGTAATTTCGAAACAAGTCCAGTGCTGATGAAGATACGTTAAAGGAATGCAATAGACCTAACAGTATGTCATGGTCAACTGAATTAAAAGCACTGCTAAAATCAAGCATGGTTAATACTGTAAGCAGTTTGTTATCCATTGCCATTCTAATGTCATCAGATACTTTAACTAGGGCAGTAACCGTATAATGACAGGATTAGGATAAGGATTGATTGAGGATATTGGTCAAGACCGGAATAATAAGGTCCAGGATGGGAAGAATCATCTTACGGCTAACGCAGTCGGTACCAATGGCATTAGATGAGACAGCTAGAATATTCCTTTTCACGTCACGAATATGTGTTATTATAAAATTTACTTTGATGTAACAATTAAATGAGCTTATACAAGTAGTTAAGCATTTATTTCCTCTGTAGTAGCACACGTAACATTTACTTAAAACAAGTTTAAAGAGTTCCTTACAGACTGTAGGTCGTAACAGAATTACCACTACCACCACCGAATGTCTCTCTCCAACTGAGAATCAGCCTATCGATAGCAGTGAGCTTGCACTTGATACATCCGGTATAATTACAATATAATAACAAAGTATCGTGACAAGATCATGATAACATAAATGAACGCATATTATAATCAACAAATAAAATAGATTTGTCAGTAATTTATTTTTTGTGATTGTATAATTTTTATATTTATAGTAACTCATCTGATTGGATAAGTCGTGATTCATTTTAAGATATAAATTATTTTTCGTCCGAATTACGAAGGTAACACCGCTTGTAACGAAAAAACCGTAATTGCAAACTCTTCCGAGAACTGTAATTGAATATAAACAGATAAAAAGCTTTAAATAAACTTTCTTTGAGCTTAATTGTAGTTACACAGTAGTTAAATATAAAGCAAGGAAAGTCCCGTATTTTTTAATTACTGGCCAGCAAAACATTTGTTTTTTCAAAAGGTAACAAAAAGGAAACCCGATTCAATGTGTTGTGGGGTCTTCTCAGAACAGGGCAAGAAGGAATGATATCATTATCAGTCAGACAATGGTAATAGCTAAACATAAGATGACCTTATGTGACATTGAGCTTTCATATGCAAGTATAATCAAGTCCAAAGTTTTATTTTTTAAATAACTCTTAACATATTTCATAAAAGTATGTAGAGAAAATAATCATTTATTAGATAAATATAGGTTAATTATTCGAGGTAGAATATGTCGGAGAAGAAGAGAGAACGGAGCGCATAAAGCACAGAGACGTAGGGTTCTCCGCCGTCATCGTCATTTAATTGGATCCATTATTTAATTTCTTATTCTGTGGGCGTTCGTGGGTAATGTTGGTGCAATCAAACACTTTTTTAATTAACGAGGATTATAATGTTCAATCACTTAATGTTTCCGATATCAATTTACACAAACTCATTAACAGTAATAGCTAGAAACGCGACAGTTGCAATAGTCGACCACTCCGGCCGACCGCCACACGAGAACTGCACTTATTGACTCTGCCCCCACGCCGATACACAGATGACGCCAGCGTTTCACAGGCTATTACACACGGACCAACGATACACAGACTATTACACACGGACCAGCGATCCACAGACTCTTGCACTCCGACATATTTAATATAGTATATAAATGTAATAATGGCTTTATATAAACTCAGCTGGGCAAAGGATTTCTGAACCCTCTAGCTTTACGTTCCTTCCTTCCTTTGAGTCCAATACCCTCTTGAAATAATCAGGTATGTAAGGAAGTAGAGCGCATTTTCACTACAGAATCCTACTTTATAATTGAAGTGCGCCGTACAGACGCCTCCATGAATAGTTAACGTCGTAAGTGAAAATCCTCAAATGGACCGTGTAATTGGAAAAATAATAAACATGTGGAGGACGCTCCGCTGCTTTTTGTTCCGACATTTCTAAATCGGGTACCCTCTTTTTAACCCTTTTCTATTATCATTGGAGAAATGGAAACCTTTATCAGCTGACAGAAAAAGGCAATATTCTCCTTAGTTATTCAGTCGTTATGATTTGATATGGAATCCAGTAAAGTGTAATGTAACCTTTATGGTGTAACGTTCAGAGTTACCAATTAGGAAGACTATCAATGACTTAATGGAATATAACATTTATTTGACACAATTCTAACAAAAAATACATGTCTCCAGTCGCACAATAGTTGCGGTTGGAGCGCGCTGTATCATATCCAATCAGGATCTACGAGAGTGCGAGCGAGACAGCGCTATCGTTTGTCGCTCACTAATTTAACTTCAAACACTTTGAGAACTACCAGTACTTGCTGTTTTCAGCTGTCTCATATTCCCGTCTCCATGAATACTCAGTCGAAATCATCCGGAATAGCAAGGCTGAATGCGCAAGTTCTCTTTTGGTGTCTTATTCACAGATGAAGGGGGTTCCACTTGATGTTTGTAGGGATTGTGTTCTACTTTATTCTACGAGTCTCGCAATCCTGCCCTATGGGTTTAATAAATTTTTTTTACCAACTTAATTCCTGATTCCGTGGAATTATTTAATTAAATTCATTCGTTATCTTATCAAATTGTCGTCCTTCTTCTTCTTCTTCTAAAAGTGCATGTTCATTTTTCTTGAAGTTTGGCTGCTAACCTTTTGAGTTCATTTCTATACTTCGCAAAACGGAACAGCTCGACTGCGGACTTTATTCCTGTCCATTCGCGAACGTCCCGCAGCCAAGACTACTTTATGCGTCCAGCACGTAAACCGTACCTATCGTGCCTAAGTACGTGGCCGAGATATTTTCTACCTCTTGATTAAGTTTCTGGGTTATACCGACGCACTGGAGTAAGGTTTCTTGTAGTATCATCCTTAATGATTCTTAAATCCCAAGTGGAATTGTCCCATAGATACCACATACAATCCCGTACGTGAACAATGACTTAACATATATAATTTATTTTACTTTTTGCCGGACAATTTTCATTAACTTTTAATTTGGCATTCTATATAAACATATAAATAAAAATAAAAGTAATTAAAACGCGCCATCAGAGGCAAATGGATAAATACCCATCTGACAGCGTTACCTCTTTGGACAGCGATACTGATATGCTGTCCGAAGTACCACCCGGCCTTAGGGTCACGGGTGATATCAACTAAGCGAGATGAAAATGCTTTAAAAAAACTTTTAGCCTCAGGACCCCACGGTCCCAATGTCTCTACCCCAAAAGAAACAAATATGTATTCTGAGGCGAGGCTCTCATATTTACGCAATTAAGATTTGGAGGTAGCGTCACTGTGAGATGGCGCGAGCGTATCAACACATGTAGCACACCAACGACCTTCCGCTTTTCCAAGGCATCAACAACATAACATCAGGTCTCTTGCCATCATCACGCGCAATTCCATTCGGCTTGAGAGTAGCCGGAACGTTAATGGTGACAAGAGACCTTCTGGTGATGTCGTTCTCGGGAGACGTGACGAGACCGTGGTGACCGAGTAGACTCACCCACTCAACACATTTAAAATTTATTTTAACAATTAAACCAAGTTTATAAGTGTGCTTGTCAATCATAAAACATTTTACGATATTTTTTTGTCAATAGGATGTTATACAGCTTTCTATAGATTCTTAGAACTGATTGATCGCTGTGGCCGAAATTTGATCGTGAGAATAAATCGGCTACACCTTGAATCATTCCGAGTACAAATGAAATTAATTTGAATCCATGTGAGATTTTAAGCTCACTCTGATTCATTTCATTCACATCCATTATACCGGTATCACTCTTAAAACTCGTTTTGACGTAGCTCTCTTAGTCTGTCTTAGGCAGTACATGCACTGGACTTTAAACTACTCTCTCAACAAATATATTTTATCAGTCGTTGAACTTTAATAACTACTACACAGTATTGTTTCTTAGATCAAACAAACCTTACATTGAAGAAGGAAATTTATGCAGAATTGGTAGCCATGTCGCTGAAAATAAAAAGCTTTTCTAAACAATTAATGAACTGTATTGAAAAATACATGATTTACCAGCACGATTCTGTTATTTGATAGAAAATATAAATGTATGCATTTAGAATGACAATCCAGTCTCATAAATTAGTGTTGTCAAAATCGAAATCATGTCGGCGACGTTCTTGGGCGTTCTTGAGTAAGGGTCCGCCAGAGCGTTCGACTATTTAAACAGACGCGTGTTCCTAACTATTACAGTTAATGTGTTTGTGTAATTTGATATCGGTAACATTAAGTAATTGGACATTAAAATCTGAGTTAATTAATGAAATGATTTGTACCAACATTACCCACAGTCTCCCACAGTTTGGAGGTTGAATTATGGACCCCACTAATTTCGCCGATATATAACATAAATTACTATCATATTATTGCCTGCCAAACCGCAGTTGAGGAATGTGACGGGTCTATGCTATAAAACCCATGTGGCCAGGCCATATGTAATATAGAACGAACGACCTAGGACAGGCAATTATTTTTGATTAATCTAATCGTAACTAAATTGAAACATCCTATAAAGAAATACAAAGAATTTTTGATTAAAGAACAATAAAAATTATGCATAAGTAAAAAATTTTTGGTCTTTGGATTAATTGTGACTAAGAAGTCTGACTGTATCAACTATAAATGCCTAATGTTTTATCACAACAGGAATAACGCGCGTGCAAAACGCTAGTTACATTTGAGCTTTAAGCTTTCAATGCTCTATTTCCCATCGCACGCTTTCAGTATCACTCGTTAATAAATCCTATATCCATTCGAATGGATTTACGAATTCGTGCAACTAGAATTTTCTACACATCAATTCTGACTAGTTTGATATAGATTTCACGGAATAATACATGGAAGGTAAGTTGCTGGCAGTTCGGTATAGGCTAATGGCAATGGAAATTACACTTTATGTATGTTTTGATGCGACTGTCTTAAGCCCTTGTAATATTGATGTAATAAAAGTTAATCAGGCAGGGTGAGTCAAGATAGCCTCATACCAAATGACATAAAAGTAAACGCTGGAGTTTGCCAGGGTTGCTTACTTTCACCTCTTCTGTTTTTACCCTACTCGACTAAAAATCAATATCAAGAATCTGTAGATCTAGTCGTTAACATATTTGGGAAGTATATAAACGGAAATTGGAGGCACGGAATTTTACAGCGCTTCTCGATTTGCCAAAGTCCAAGTCACCTTCCAACGTGTGGCAAATGCGGAAACTGACCCGAAAGATTAAACTGAAAATCTTCGTGTTCAATGTAAAGTCAGTGATGCTGTATGCGTGTTAAAGGTAGAAGGTCACTAAGGGCATTTTTCGCCAAATTTAAGTCTGCATCAGCCGATGCTTTAGTTGATTCCTCAAAATTTACTGGCCTGAAGATACGATCGATATCGAGGCGAAGAAGATCAAGAGGCGAAATTGGGGATGAATTACACGACTAAGAGCTACGAAGTGATTCCTGTCAATCACCGAAACAGCTTTGGAATGGAACCCTTAAGGTAAAAGGAAGCGCATTCGACCACGACAGACTTGGTGCAGGTGAAAAGGGACGCTTAAGATCTTTCGCGATGAAAAAACACTGAGATACTAAAGGATTCTAGTGATGAAAACAATTTTTACTAAGAGGAATGTGCCAGATAGACCTTTGGAAAAACTATACATCCTCAACTAATTTGACAATTAAATAATTATTGGTGCATCTAAAGCATTTATATCTTGTGAGATAAGTTGAAATTTAATTCGAGAAATATATGAAGAAATACAATATCCAACTTATACGAGTATATTGTGCAATAATAACAACATTCTGATAACCAGTTAATTATGTCAGGCTATATCAATAAAAGCCTACGGCATTATTGGAAGCGACAGTAAACATATTCTCATATGGAAAATCAACGAATTATGATTATCATTCGGAATAACTTGTTAAAGCGACTGTCTACCTTATTAAAGTTGTACAAAAGTTGTACATAAGTTAACTGAGTAAAAGTTCATTTTATATAGAGGATTAGCAGAAATACTAGAAAGTTCCATAAGGCTCTAACTTCATAGGTTCAAGTTTTGAGTTTCAAAAGTCATTATTATAAGCCTTATGTAGAGCTAGGCTGAGAATTCGTAGAGGTGCTACGAAACAGCTACGAGTGCTACGAGCAACTTCGTATGCAATTGTTATTACAAGTGAATAACACACGAGTGTAAAAGTTCAAATAATATGTAGTTTTCAGAGTGTTTTTAATAGACATGATATTTAAAACTAATTGACTAAATTGTCCGGCCGCGTATTTTTAAGGACTCCGTAAATTGCCCGCGCTTTTTAACGGAAATAACCTTCGCCTGCCCCTCCCCGCAAGAATGTTTATGCATCGATTACCCCTCGGATCAAATGACGCTAAAGTGACTCTTGGAACTTAAATGTTCATGAAAGACTACCGAATGTTATGATTTTTATGTTTGATAATAGTAAAACTACACAATGTCATACTTTGTTTATTAAATTAAGACTCTAGTGTAGCATTATATTGCGCTAAGCCTTAATATAATGAAAAAAGTCATGTATTATTTATAGGCGCATATCTTAAAAATTAAAATTTACCTCAAGGGTTTTCATTGTTATTCACATCACTTATATAACGAAAAATACAAATAAACACTCACAGTTTATAAAATACCACAGAAAACCTAAACGACCTTCGTCGCGACACACGCACCGTTAGTATCGGTCACTTTGTAACCGATTTATTTTTGTTTTTTCTATTATCTTGCTTTAACTCTACATATATTATTGTACGATAGTTACCGAGAAGCGAAATAGATAACACACATTATGACTTAAAAAGAGAGATGGTTATATTTCTGATTGTCCGCGTCGCAACAGAACCATTGGCCATTTCACCCTATAGTCGACACGGGCACTCTAAGCATTGATGAGATGCTGTTTAGGGCGATTTGGATCTACACAAAACAAGCAACATATGTAATGTATTAAATAATATTGTTTTGTATATAATAGCTTGGTTATCCTTTAGTGATAAATATATCGTGGACGTTTTTATCGATCATTTAAAGATATATAATTCCATTGTACATTAATTTGATCTATTTCGTAAGGTTTAGCCAATTCGCGAATTTAGTTCATAAAATATGATGAATTTTTCCGTATATCTATGCTATAATATGTATATATTTAAACATATAATAGTTCCTTTTAAATTACTTTAACAATTGTCGAAAAATGCAATAGATTTTAGCGTTGAACAGATAGCGGAAGCGACTTCATATAAAATAACAATATGTATACTTAATTACACTTTTTAAATCAGTTTCTTGCTTCATCATGTACAAGACCTAAAATATTCCTTTACCCTTTTCAATCGTGACATTTAACAGGAATCCTATTAAATAATTAATTACAATCACACGTAATAGACACGCCATTTGGATCTAATTCCACATTCTATTAGTTTTACAGCGAATGGAGGCTTACTTTAATTTTTTTAACTAAAAATAGACTCTACTCCATTGGAAATAAAGTCCATTCTTCAATAGAACACAAGCAATTCAACTTTGTATCATCGCGTGATATTTACAGCAACCTGAACATGTTTGGACGTATTATCTATATAATGTGAGACATTAACCGCTTTGCAGATTGCGTAATAACAGTGGAATTTGTTTGTTTATTACAGTCAGTTAGTTAGTAATTCTTGTGTGTTTTAATTACAGGTGTCACTGTTGTAAGTTAATACAGAGCAACTCTAATATAACATATCTGGAGGGATAATATTTATTACATCGAGTTATGTGTTACAAGGTAAGGTTGGACTAGGATTCGTTTTAAGAAAGGTCTTAACGTGTTTGAAACGGATAAGTTACGAATATGGGATAAAACATGCAATTCTGTGGGCTTAAAGTGCGTGCGTACAAAATACACATTTCACAAGTTAAACTTCTTTGCCAAACCAATTTTCAGGTCTTGTTTATATTTATATAAATGTAAAACTCAAGATTTCCGAGACCTAGAGGGAGGGAAAAAGGAAAAGTGTCGAAAATTAAAACAAATAATCTATTGAAATCTCAAAAGACGAATTGTAAATAAAAATGCCACGTGTTTTTTGTCAATTTTAGAAATTATTAATTAAATTTTGTTTTTTTTTTAAAAATAAATTTAAAAAAATTACCCTTATGCGTCTAAAGAAGAGTCACTTCAAAAAAATCATTAAAACAATTAATGAATTCGTAACGTAATGGAATTTAAGCTTTTGGATAAGCTTTTACGGACAGTCCTAGTGAAGTTGGGAACAATTCTTTAAATAGAGAACTTCGTTATACCCACGGCTCTATATATAAAACTTACACTGTATAAAGTAAGACTACCTTCAAAATATCTATTAGATTTTCTATTCATTCTTCAGTGTTGACCTTTAAAAAACTCAGCCCTGACATTTAATCACTTGACTGACACAAAGGCTTATATTTTATTCACTATTGTTCAATATAGGACCTTGTTAAAATCAAATAATGAAAATACAAGGCTCTATGTTAGACGTTGATGGATTCTACATACAACCTTGTAATTCCAGGCCGGATAGTGAATATTTTAAACGGTACACAGGTTTGAGGTAGTAGTAGTTGGGATACAAAGGGATGCTTGTGATTGTCGTGGTTTTACTTCGTTTTATGATTTAGTTTTTGTTATTTTTAGTATTCAGTATGAATTAAACGGAACCGCATCTTATATAGAAAATACTACAATAAAGTTTTATTACCGACGGACAACGTGAAACGGGGTACGATATCCTTTATATATAAATCTTAATTTCTTTTTATTTTGGTGCATTACCCGTGTCAACTACAGGTTGACATGGTACGATAGTTCTGTCTCAACTTGAGCAATCATAAATATAAGCATTTCTTTATTGTTAAGTCATGTCTATTATTATTACGCTTCTCAGTAACTGTCGTAACAAAATATCCATATAGATAACATCAAGCAATAGAAAAACCAAAAAAAAACAGTTACAAAGTGACTGTTACTAACGGTGCGTATGTCGTATCGAACGATGTCAACTGTTTTTGTGGTATATTATAAACTGTGAATGTTTATTAGTAATTATTTGCATTTTTGATTATATAAGTGATGTGAATAACAATGGAAAAACTTGGGGTAAGTTTTAATTGTTAAGAAATGAGCCTATAAATACAAGATGGACTTTTTTCAAGTCCAGCGCAACATGACACCAGTCTTAGTTTAATTAACAAAAGATAACATTGTATAGTTTAACTATTAACAAACATAATCACACCAACATAGCAATTGGCAGTTCTTCATGAACATTTAAGTCCCAAGAGCCACTTTAGCGTCAATCGGCCCGTGGGGCAGATGACAGTTGTTTCCGCCGAAGGAGGCAGGGTACTAGGCGGCGCGTGTTTGCGCGCCTCCTTCCACCTCCTTGAATCCTCAGTTGGACTCATCTGGGGTACCAGGGACGAATGCAAAAGTTGATCACCTGGTGCCTCACTTACGGATGAAGAGAGTTCCACGGGTTTTAGNTGCAAGGATCGTGGCAAGTGGAAGGATGTTGTCTCTGCCTACCCCTATGGGAATGAGGCGTGATGCTATGTATGTATGTATGTACAAAGTGACCGTTACTAACGGTGCGTGTGTCGCATCGAACGTTGTTAACTGTTTTTGTGGCATTTTATAAACTGTGAATGTTTATTAGTAATTATTTGCGTTTTTGATCATATAAGTGGTGTGAATAACAATGAAAACCCTCGAGGTAAGTTTTAATTGTTAAGATATGAGCTTATAAATACAAGATGGATTTTTTCAAGTCCAGCGCAACATGACACTACACTAGAGTCTTAGTTTAATAAACAAAAGATAACATTGTATAGTTTAACTATTCACAAACATAATCACACAAATATAACAATTGGCAGTCCTTCAAGAACATTTAAGTCCCAAGAGCCACAATAGCGTCAATCGGCCCGTGGGGCAGGTGACAGTTGTTTCCGTTGAAAAAGACAAATGAATAAATAATATGATTCAATTACGAGAGCAGCATGTAATATAATTTTGTCCTAAAAATGCAGTATTCGTGAACATTTCGGTTATATTCTTTTATATAATAATACGCCAAGTTGGAATATTGTTTACAGTGTAAAAAAATGTATATTAACTGTTTTTAAGTCTTGAACATAAAGGTATTTAGAAATTTCTATTAATTTTATTATTTATGGATCATATTCCTATACAAGCATGATAACTACATTGAAAATTAGTTAAATATCTTACCTGTTCATCATATCCCCTTCGGGCCGGTTGATGGCGGCGTCCTTTGATGCTGAATACACGTACACCCTGGAGTCAGCCTTATACCACTTTATGCTGTGCATCTCCCCACAGGATTTGCCATCGATACGACATCTTAATCGCGCAGTGTTCCCCACCAATGCTGATGCATGATCTGCGAACAAGATGTTAAATAAGTTAAATAATTCTTGTAAGATACATCGAGAGTTAATACAATTCGTTACAATTTTAATAGTAGAGTTTATCTGGGACAAACACACAAAAAAATCCATCCCTTTATATAACAGATGTAGATTACATCGCGAAAAAAGGAAATCGCGAAACCCGTAGGCAAATTTTATCAAACCAATCCAAATACATTAGGCAAAGTGTATACAGTCTAATTCGCCGAGATAAAGTTACATCGGCAATGAAATTACGTTTTAAGCTGTTTCGCGTAAAAATCTATTTTACAAAATCAACAAGATGATTCTCCGGGAACGGGATTACGCTTTTTTCTCTGAATAAAATCACGCTGTGTTAGCACTACGGCGGAGGAGAGAGAGTGGAGTAATGGAAAAGCTACAGCGATTTCGTTACGAATTTTACAATTTAGCAAGTTTTACAGTCGCTCACTAATTTGAAGGATAAAGTTTACATACTTTGAATGCAAACTGAGAACTGTCACTAGACGAATGTTCCATCATTATCTTGTGCTACATTTCTTATAAACCCCCTTTTAAAACTCCCCATTCAAAACTAAGATGTTGTGATTAAACTTGAAACAGCATTAAACCGAAAGTAGCACATGTAAATGTTTTACTGACATAATTACAAAGACGTGTGATAAGAGGACGCTTTTGTATAAAAGAAGGTGTAGTGACTAAAATTGAGAAAGGTTTGCTTAGATAGTTTGGGCATGTAGAGAGAATGAATGAAAGGAGACTGAGAAAAAGGATTTATTAGTCAAGAGTGAATGCGAAAGTGAGAAAGGGAAGACCAAGGCTAACGTTCTTTGATCAAATCCAGGACATTTTAAATAAGGGCCACTTCCTCTAAACCGAAGCGAAGGAGATATGCAAGGATCGTGGCAAGTGGAAGGACGTGGTCTCTGCCTACCCCGAAGGGAATGAGGCGTGATGCTATGTATGTATAATAAACAAATATAGTAATAATAACGATCGCTTACACAAGTTACAAAGCTACTGGACGTCTTTAATGCGACATTATATAGGTAGACAGAAAAACAAGAGGCAACGAAAAAAGGATTTAAATTAAAATGTAAGTAGCAGGTATTGTTGTCCTACTGCTGAGAATATATCTCCTCATTCATACTGTTTTAAAAGCATACACCCACCACGCTGCTTTGAAGCGGGTCAGTAGACTACACAAACCACAGAATGATTCTCAGAATATATATTCTGGATATTTTTCTTCACTGTAAAGCACAATTATAGATTGAAACTAACCACCGAAACTCATTTCACTACTGTACGACATACAAAACATGTAGGGTTAGGGCGGGATGCTAGTATTATATGAAAAGATACATTTTGAATGAACTGCTATCAGTCTATAACTTGACACTCACCTCTACAGTATTCCACGTGCAAGTGACACATGTGAGAAGCGATATTAGGATTATGCAAGTAATGGTTTTACCGCAAGCTTGGACTGCAAGAGAATGCATGTACAAATATTTGCATTAAACTTCCTAAGAGAGGGTAATTTAATGCTGCCTCATTAGCAAGTTCGGCTTCAGTCATGAGGTCCTGGGTTCAAGTCCCTGGTCGGGTTAATTGAAAAATCAATATTGAATTTTCTATTAAGATTTTCTCAATATTTGGCCGAAGTTGGGAAGTTGGCGGTGTGATCTACACCCATGCCTCGGAGAGCACGTTAAGCCGTCGGTCCTGCGCCTGATCTCTCTCCGATCGTGTTGAATTCCCGTCACATCTCATTATGAGAGTGATGGCATTGAGACTGTACTTGCGTACTATGCCTGGCAACCGGCAGTGGAGCAGCGTGGTGGGTCTATGCTCTACGAACCCTTTCTTCTATAAATGAGTAAGGCTGTGCCCGGCAGTAGGACGTTCATGAGCTGCTACTTACCTTACCTTTCCTTACCATATAGAAATAAGCTGACAAACAAGCAGTTATTCTCTAAAACTACTCTATCAATTTGATTATTCCTTAGACTGTCAACTACTGGTTGAGAGTGCTTTTTTGCAGCAGATTGTCCTTGACAACTACTAGTTGACATGATACGACAGTTCTGTCTCAACTCGTACAATAAGAAATATAAGAATCTCTAACTTTTTTAATTCATAACGTGTAATATATATTTCGCTTCTCAATAAAAACCTTTGAGGTAAGTTTTAATTTTTAAGATAAGTGAGCCTATACAACCCTAACAACCCTAAAAGAATCTGAGGATAGGGACGGATAGAACTAGCTACACCATGGACCCACTAAGACGTATCAGAGCAGGCATTCCCTTCAGCAATTAAGTATACAGAAATATTGATGATGCAGATAAACATTACAGCCTGGCTAAAGAGGTATACGAAAATCTGACTGCCAACCTTCCTTAACCGGAGAGGCAAGACAAGAAGAATTATGACGTAAATTTTCACTCAAAACTAATTAGTAAAGGTTCAAACCAAGTTAGTCACCCATGAGATAAACGATTCACTTGTTAAGCAAAGTGACTCCTTTCGCAACGTAGACGTTCATTAAGGACGGATTTTCTGAAGTTAATCAGAATTTAATTCGAAAGTATTCGTCATTTTGACTTGACGTTTGGTTGACTCAATTTAAGATGTAGATTGATCAGAAACTACGCAAGTGACATAAAAAGATACAGTTTGTCGCCAAGTCGGTATATAATATTTGGCGATAATATTATTCATAACTAATTACCTAGGTACATAACGTAACAGGAAACAACGCGACCAAACCGTATACAAAATCTCTATGTCTGTCTGTCACTTTGTGTGAGAAATGACTTTATCGTCATTGTCAGTGAAACCAACGCCTCTATTGTCGTAGTCTTATTTGGAGGGCGAACCCTTATTTTACTTTGGAGTGAGAACTCTTTTCATTGCAAGGAAAATCTCAAGAGAAATCGCAAGTCCTCACACATCTCACATCGATCTGATCAGCGTGGCGGGCCTCACCTCTGCAGGCCCAGCCTCGAAATGCATACTTGTGTGTAACACAAGGTCCTTGGCTTTATCTAAACTAATATTACAAAGAGGAAACATATTCTACAGTGTTATAGAATATATATAAAAAAGTACGCGATACCATATGTCCAACTACTGCAGTTATGCCACTTGTGGGCCCCTTCGAACTGGCTCACCACATAAACTATACCGGTTCAGTCAAAATGTAGAAAATGGTTATAAGTGAAACGCCTTCTAATATTCTATACTAGAGCCAGAGCTGTCTCTT
>JACTOM010000916.1:342546-367401 GCA_015832385.1 Elymnias hypermnestra | reverse complement strand
TTTTTATTTATTTATTAGGACACCAACAGGTTACAATTATATATTGATATAACAACAAGACCTTAAATACTAGTTAAAATTGTATACCTACTTATAGGTAGTCACAGCATGCTAATTCTTACAGTTAATTATTTAAATAAACTACAAAATCAAAAGGTAAAAAATTGATACTAAAGAGAAACATCAATTAGAAATCAGACAAACTAGCATATAGCTAAATTTATGCTACCAAGTACTGGGCCAAAAAGTAGTCATTAATTTTTTTTTAAATTTGATAAAGCTGTCCCCAAAAATGTCTATGCTAATGACTTTATTAGAGAGCGAGTTGTTGACGAATATTGGAACTGCTCAGTTCTCAGTTTTAAGTTAATTGTGTTAGTTAATTGGGCTGTTCTGCGATACAAAGCGAAGTATATTTATGTAATATAAAAACCTTGTTTTATTTGTGTCAATGATAATTGTTTTATATTTAATGTTAATGGATATTGATGACGCAATTGTGTTTCTATGTTAATAATCACATGAATAGAAAAGCGTAATAACTATAAAGAATACAGATCTTGAAAATTGTGCATTGAATGTTTGATTGATTATATTATGACATTATATTTATATATTATTTATTCGGCCATTCCCGATAAATACCTTTCAATACCTGTAAAATATTTTTTAAATTGTTAAAATCGAACATTCCGTTCAAAAGATACAACGAAAATTGTAGCGACCCTTATAACTGGGGCTGCGACTGGTGAGTTCGCTCATATTCCAAGGATACCAATGATACCCACCGATATATTTGTTTTTTTATTTTTACATGCAAAAAATTACTGGAGTCACCTTATTGATTTCAACAATTTTTCAATATCTGTAGGGTATTTTTAAATTTGCTAATGTATATTGATTAATTATGAATGCAAGTGTATCTAATAAACTGACAGGAAGTAAAATAGTATAAAGTACGTTAACGAAAATAAATCTATAATCCGACTTAGTAGACCACAAAATTGGTATCTACGGGGGTGAAACCGCAGGGCATTGCTAGTTATTCATAATTCTCAAATTGCTTACCAATTCTCTCCAAAACATTCTAAATGTCACACACAGTCTACTCCCTGTTACTGTCCGTGGCGTAATGATAACTCTGACCACCCGCACACATATCATCTCGTTATTGTTTTTAATTATCTACCCACTTGATTCTCAATAAGTTATCTCTTACCATCTCATTATACACGTACTATTTCTATTACGACGTATTATATCTGAAAAATGTAATCGATAGCTAAAATAACACAATATAGTCAAAAACATCTCCTTAAGTTTCCAAACACGGAGAAAACCTAAAACCCTGGCAAGACTTGGATTAAGAGCCAAGTGCTAAGCCGTTGAGCCGTTAAGCCATGCCTTTCTACTCGGAACACGTTCCTCGTAACTTAATAATCGACTACGTACTGGGGAAGTATAAAAATTTTCCTTGCAAACTTATTTGTTTCGTCTTTCCTTAGAATAATTTTGAATTAAACGTAAATTTGCTGAGTAACACGTCAATCTATCCTTGCATATGATAAATCAGAACAATGTGAGGGACGAAGTGGAAACGGCTAGTTATATTTGGCATTATTGCTTTTGTATTGTGAAATCAATCACTGATGTATCTGTGTGTTATATATATATATATATATATATATATATATATATATATATATATATAAATTTTAACAAAAACAGAACCGCTTTCAAAACAAACTTACAAATACATTAATATACTCTAAAAAGTAAGATAAGAATACGAAGAACACTATACAAGAATACGCAATTATTTTTTACTGTTTAGAGCATATTAATATATTTGTAAGTTTGTTTTGAAGGCGGTTCTTTTTTTGTTAAAATTTATATTTATTTTTTTATTTTTAGTGAATCTGAAGTAAACTAACAAATTTGTCTCAATATGTTTACCCTTAAAAACGTGTTGCTCATTTTAGATAACACCGTTTAAATGAAACAACTTTACAAAGTTAAATGGACATTAATATCGCCACACCCGGGATCGAACCCGAAACCCTTATACCACCGCTTCACACATAGTTTACCTTTCAAATGTTGCAATGCAGCAACAAACGTAAGGTCATTGGTATTTGATTAGACAGTTATAGATTTTGCCAAAAATCACACTCTTGCTGTAAGCCGTTCAGGAGTTCCATTGACCTTCATATTTAACTACGACTAGCAGTTGACAATACCGAAGTTACGGTAAACGACTCAATTATCTGGATAGTTTATAGAAGATTCTGCAGAGTATCGTTAATTTGCTCCTAAGAATTGAAGAGTTCCGTCACTTTGTCATGGATTCCATCATCAGAACCTTACCAAACTATCACAAAACAAACCTTGAAGTATATCCTTTCCAATAAAAAAAGAATCGTCGAAATCGGTTGGCGTGATCTTGCGTTAATAGTCCATTTGTCGCGTACATGCTTACGCAAATTTAAGACTTATCCGGTTTTGTCATGGATGCCATCATCAGAACTGGTTTTAAAAAAACGGGACCCTATGACGAGCACCACCTTGCATTTAAAATAATCATCAAGATCGGTCCACTCAGTCGGGAGATATGAGGCAACAAACATAAAAAAAAATACAGTCTAATTGATAACCTCCTCCTTTTTTTGAAGTCGGTTAAAAAAGGGATGATTAAGAGTGATACATAAATTATAGTAGTAATCTATTAGCCTTCTTAAAAGAGTATACAGTTAAAACACGAGACTGAAAAACAAACTGATCCTCGTTGCAGTATCTAGTTCAAATTGATCTAGTAATCGTTTCCAAACAATGCCCATTTAATTTGAGTTCACAAAGAGCAGTTTAAATTGTTGCAAGACGCAAGTGCTAAGTTGTTGAACTGCTAAGCCTCGCCTCGTCTGCCGAGACACGTCCCTTACATCTTAATATGGCAGTACGTGATATGGTCCAATACAAACACTTCAACAAATAATTTTAAAGAAAGACTACTTAAATATAACTTATTAAATGGCGCAGACTAAAGGGGAAGGACTTTTTTAAACGTAATTTATGTATTAATCCCTAAATAACATTCTGTAATTGATTAAAACGCAACGCCTTTAAAAAAATAATAGCAAATCTTCACGGCGGTGTATTTAGTATGTACATACGGTAAGGGAGACTACTAATATAAAATATTAATGTCATGAAATGTTATAATTTTAAGTAATTTATTTAGAAATATATATTTTCTGCCTTTTTTATTTAAATTTCTTTTCACTTTATCAATGCTAATAGATATATTTAAGAGTTATGAAGAAAAGTTTAAATTACAGCTCATGATTCTGTAATTATTATAACACGTTAAAAAAATTGATAGCAAAGCTTTACGACTACGTATTTATATATATACTCCATTTATATATATACATTCGATTGTATTTCAGGATAGGTACAACAATGGATATTAGATAACGTTTTTAAACGACAATAAATTTAGTTTAAAAAATCGTTATTACTATATCAATCTACCTCCAATAAAATGCGATCCACAAAAAGGGAGTTACATAACAAAATAAATTTCTCAACTGGATATCAATTCGAAATAAATACACAATTGTTACAGTTAACCGGACAAATAGAGCGCAGTTTTAAATAACTACCGTCCACTCCTTAATTGGACGACACGGTCGATACCGGGATTAATCTGGGTCAATGTTGGGAAAATCCGCTTAAAATATCGCTATATTTCAATAAATTGCTTTCAGTTATTCCGTGTAATGTCATAACTATTTAAAATAATACATCATCCCGGATTAAAACTCGGGAATCCAATCTCAGAGAGTTGTATTAATTTTAAATTACGTCTACCCTCAATATCGTCATCGTTAAGTTCAAAATAAACACGAAATACTTAACATCATCTATGTCAAGAGAATAACATCTGCTACTACATATTATGACGAAACAAGAAACTCAAGAGTAACTCTTTTAAATATATTTATTAAATTAACATCGTGTGACCTTGAACTCCACTGGGAACAGTTAGTAAATATATATACACTTTTATCGCTGATAAGTAAACAGTCGTTCTCCTCTCTGTTCTCCTCTCATCTGATAGTAATATGGTAAGATGGTAAGTCAAGAAGTCTAAGAAGGAAGCGCAATAACTTGATAAGATGTAATTTACCTCTACTTTAGTGGTATCTACACAATATCGTATCGGAATGCCAATTATTTGGTTGCCACGTCGTTGCTCGTGAAGGTTTTTTATACTGAGAAATGCTTTTATGGACAAACCCATGAATCTGGACTCGGCGAGGGAGAAGAACTCGCAATAATCATAAAAAACTCACCCGCACTCTCTTCATCCATGAATGAGGCACCAGGCGTTCTACTTTCGAAGTCGAGCCTCACCCGGGACACCATCCCGGGTGAGTCTGATTAAGAATACACGGAGGCAAGCCGCTCCTCCGGCGGTGGGAGGAAACATCCACTGTAATAACCCTCTCTCGTACGTGGGCCTCCTTCACTGAGAGGTAACTAACCATGACCGAAGCCTCCCACAAATTTCAAATTCAAACAAATTAGGAAATAGAAAATTAAGTAAGGGACAGCCTTTTGACGTCTCACTGCCGAGCATAGGCTTCTTCACTCTTAGAAGGTGGGTTTTAGAGGATTCACCCAGGACGCTACTCCACTACGAGTTGGCAGGTTAAACTTACCCAAGAATTACTCCAGGATTACACAGGTTTCAGCAGGGAGCGGAAAGAACAATCAAACACCAAAATTTATTTTTAACAAGAGGAAACTTAGTGGTATTGGCTCTTGTAGGCGCGATGTTTCCCAGAGAGAGAATGTGAATAATGTAGATGTTCCTTCTCATCACAAAATGGGGCGGGGTTCTAGACGAAATAGGTTTAAGCTGCTCCTCCCAACTCCGTGAATCCTCATCGTTCGGACTCATCTGGGACATTAGGAAAGAATGCAAAAGCTGTTCACATGATATCTCACTCACGGATGAAGATGGTTTCGCTGTGTATTAGTGGGTGATTATTGCCAGGTTTCCGTCATCGCCGAGGGGTAAAATAAAGTGGTATCAGCTCAGGTTTCGAACTTATTAAACCTACCGGCAAACAAACCTAGGACCTCTACTAATGAAGCGTGTACTCCCCGTATTCCCACGGGGTCTGTGAGTACGCTGGGCACACGGCGGTGAACAGCCATATAAGTTATTCTAATGGTACATATGACTTCGGGACCGCGTTGTCGTGTTTGCTATTAGTGGGTGTAATGACTTGGAAAAATATACCGCTTTCGACAAACTTCCAAAGAACTCGAATTAATCATTACATCCTGCTATTTATCGAAGATGCGAACTTCTGACTTTTGTTGGTAAGGTTGGGAAAATATGATTATTAATAAAATATTAAATCAATGGTTAATTGGATAGCTTTATTTATTGTGCCAACATAATATGTTTGTCACAGGATCGCATCAATTTGATGATTCTAGAATATGTGGATTTAATTATGACGCCATTACTATTTGCAGTTTACTATTTCTTCCTGATTGAGATCTGCTGAGTATTAATATTGTATCCGTCTGTATAACTTTGTAATTACCGCATTGTATTTGATCATTTTATTGGAAGACAAAATGGGTATACCTATCCTTAAAAGGACTGCCTCATTGGTCTAGTGGTTAGCATATTCGACTACAGACGTGAGGTCCTGGATTCGAGTCCCGGGTCGAGCCAATTCAAAAATCAATATTGAGTTCTCTATTAAGATTTTCTCAATATTTACCCGAAATTGGGAAGTTGGCGGGGTGATCCACCCTCGTGCCTCGGAGAGCACGTTAAGCCATAGGTCCCGCGCCTGACCTCTCTCCGTTCGTGTCGGATTCTCGTCACATCGGACTATGAGAGTGAAGGAATAGAGAGTGCACTTGTGTATTATGCCTGCCAATCCGCAGTGGAGCAGCGTGGTGGGTCTATGCTCTAAAAGTCCTCTCTCATATGAGGGAGGAGGCCTGTGCCCAGCAGTGAGACGTCAATGGTGCTACTTACTTCCTTTTACTTACAATCCTTAAAAGATAGACATATGTCATCGCCAATTTTTTTTTGTAGATATATAAGAGAGAATTATTTCACTGTGCATTGTTTTGTTATATCTCTAAAAGAACACAGTATTTTACTATTCGAAATTATCCTATTTTAATCGATTTACACAAAAACTTTATTAACAAATCACTGTATTTATTAATAAAAAACGTTTTATTGAGTAATGTTTGAATTTGTTATATACAGACAGCCAAATGTAGCAAAGGACTTGTGTTTTAAACTATTTAATATAAATTATGAATATAAAATGCTTTATATAAGTAACGTATTGATTACAGTTATTATATTCGTTTGGATAACTTTCTAAAAACTATCCTAAAAAGATGGATACAGGGCTTTGCAAACTTATTTATAAATGTACAAGTTGTTTCATTTTTGATAATAACTCCGAGGTTTTAATTTTTCCACCACTGCCAACAAATATCGTCATATTTCAACACATTATTACAAAACCCAGTCAAATTATACACAAAAACCTTCCTCAAGAATCACTAACTATTAGTGAAACACTAAGAAATGAAAATCCGTTCTGTAGTTTTAATTTAATACGTATAGATACAAAGTCGTAGAGGACTTTTGCTTTACATGAAAATTTGCTTTAAAGTGAAACTCTATTGTCCATCTTTTGATTTTTCGCCCATTTATTGCATGTCGTAGAGGCCTATGGCTCGCATCAGTAGTGTTAGCATCGAGGTATTATAAATGTACGCAATCTGTTCTTATGCCAACCGTACGCGTGTCTACCAAAACACCGCAACATTTAAAATTTTGTTTCTGACACTACATTAGCTGAAGATTACAAGTTTTATCGCTGGCAGCGAAGTTCAGCCGTTTAAACCACTTAATGGCATATAAACAGCGAAACATGCTCGCGGTTGTACTTTCCACACAGTTTGCGAGACGCGTGACTCCGCTTAATAAATCAACCGTTTGGCCGCCAAAAATTATTCACAACTTTGATGATTTATCAAGCGAAAGTGGCGTCAACATTTCGTATACATTCTAAATCCGGTGGGAAATCTTATCAAGTTTACTACGTGATGTACATTTTTTGTTTTGCTACAAGAGCCGTTACACGATCAGCCGGTTTTTTTTTGTCGCTGGGAAATGCTTTATGCACGCCGGATGAAGTGTAAACATCCGGGAGTGTGGGACTCAATGGTCGTACTAGGATACCCACTAAAACCCAGCGGAACCCTCTTCATCCAGGTGTTGGGTCCAGATGTTCGCTGACGCATTCAGCTCTGGCGCCCCGGATGAATCCGACTTAAGGGTTTAGTTTAGTTGAGGGAGAGTAGGCGAGCAAAATTGCGCCTTCTAGCGCCCCCCCTCCTCCGGCGAGAGGGAGTAGCGTCTGCCATAACCTCCCTTTGCCTGTTTAGTGACTCCTTCTGCAAGATGACAGCCTCGAAGAAGGACGTCACTGCTCTCCAACTTGACTCATCGCCAATCATAGCGCCCACAATGCTGGGGAGTGAGAGATCACTCCCAATCAGCGATGTCAAGATGTGACGCTGAGGTCCCCAAGCCTGACAATTGGCTACTGTGTGGTGCGCAGTGTCTACGGCCGCCCCACAAATACGGCTAGCAGGAGTCTCTTCGCAGCCTACAATCTGGTGCAGATACTTGCCGAAGCAACCATGTCCAGTTAACACCTGCACCAGCCTGTAGGTTAGCGTACCGTGCCCCTGGCAAGCCAATCTTCCAAGAATGGACGCACCGCTGCAACCGTGGCCACACCTGCGGATGGAGACCCGAGGTCCTCCTTCCACCTTTCAATCAGGGACCTGTTGGATAGGATCCTGATTCTCTGGACCTCTTCAACATCAGGCCGTTCGCCTCTGTTCCTTGCAGCTGCCCGACAATGATAGGCAGCCGCCAGAACCTCCACCCTGATCGCCCGCAAGAAGAGTCGCTGCCGTTCATGACACAGTACGGTATCCTCGAATATCCCGAATCGCTATGACTCGCTGCGCTCTTCGCAGGAGGATTTTGTTTGCAGGGGTTAGAGCATTTACCCATAACGGGGCGCCGTACAATGCCATGCACATTAGGCAACAAGCGCCCAAGCGAAGCGGCCGTTTTGATTAGCCGCGGCGAAGCCATGTAAAAAGTGCCTTGAAAGCCCAACGGCCATCCAACAATAGGCCCAAATACCTCATCTGGGCCTTTACTCTAACGACTTGGCTGCACACTAACACAGACGCACCCCGTGGAGGACCCGTTCGAGTTCCATGAAAGAGCAAGGCCTCCGTTTTGGTAGCGGACACCTCCAGGCCCATTCTCTGGACGCTCTCCACCACCAAGTTTGTTCCAATTTCGGCAACTTGCAATCAGCCGTGGAAAAACTTATAAAGATACGGAAATCGCGCATAACCGTGGTGCAGCGTCCAGTGACTACAGAGTGGAGTGTGGTGTAAGGCAGGGAGGACTTACCTCTCCGGACTTCTTTAATCTGTACATGATTGACCTAATCGAGGAGTTGAGTGGCACTAGTGGTGGCTGCCATATTGACGGAATCAGTTCCAATAATTTAAGTTACGCAGATGACATGGTGTTGCTCAGTTCCTCGACAAAAGGTCATCGTAAGTTAGTTTCGATTTGCGAAGAATATGCCTCAGGGCCTCAAATATACTGTATGCAAATCGGAATTACTCATATTTAGTTTCAGGAAGTACAGCGGTTTCGGTATCTCGGACACATCTTGACGGGATGTGTGAGTGATGGATATGGAGCGGGAACGACGCTCGTTGGCTACACACTGTAATATGATTGCTCGCCGTTTTGCAAGGTGCTCTGCTGGGGTTCAAGTTATTTTGTTCAAAGCCTACTGCACCAGCTTCTATACGTTCGAGAATTGCGAGAACAGTCTCATTAGAACCGTTGCTCAGGCATCCCCGGATAGTGTGTTTTCCTACTTACCTGGTTGAGTATGCACCAGATGAGGAATATAAAATACTATAAACTTTCTATTTGAAATTGAATCATTTTTAATTTTGCATTAATTTATTGATTTTAATTTTGACATTCATGACTTTATTCATTAACTTTTATTTTATTTGTGTCTTATAATTGAAAATTAAATTTAATTTGATTTTATTTAATTGTTAAATCACTCTTGTGTTTTTGTGTTTATCTGTACATTTTATTTCATTTATTTTGGTTATGTAAATTCTATGGGTCTTAACCTGAAATAAATCAATTTTTTTTTTAACCAAAACACCAAGGGTCGCTTAATGATATGCGTAGTATTTACGAAGCTGAAATATGATAAAAAGGTAAGTAGCAGATCATTAATGACCCTCTTCTAGTCTCAGGACTATTCCTTCACTCTCATTGTGGGATATGACAGCAATCCGACATTTGCGAATAGAAATAAGGCGTAAAATCGATGGCTTGACGTGTTTACCGAGGCACGGGGGTGGAGCACAGTGACAACTTCCCAATTTCAGACAAATATTGAGAAAATCTTTACAGAAAACCAAACAAGCTAACCACTAGACCAGTGAGGTAGTCAACTGAAACATGGACAATCCAACAAAAGGATCGTGGCAGGAATTATGCATTGGAAATACCGTGCTGGAGGCGTGCACCGAGAATTAGATGGAGTGCTCACCGAACTAACGTGTTTATTGCTAAAGGAGCTAAAAATAAAACAAAGACTTTCGTCGAATGTGTTTAAGCGAACATTAAAGATGTTTGAACATGTTACCAGAAACGATTGGTGGTTCAGAGAAAGCAACAGCCAGTCACCTAAAAGATGAACAGAGATCATAAAAATATCCTCAAAGTTATCCTTGGTACAACGCACAAGGCATGTCACATATAGAGAGAGGTGAAGGAATCTCGGAAAAGGTAGCAAAGTACATGACCATCCATGACGACCGCTCTTTTAGGAGTGTACGGCTGAGAAGAAATAAGAACCATGATCGCTTGGTGGTAAAACGTAGATTCTCATTCAGAAAAAAAAAGAGTTCGAATAAAATTACAATTTAACATGGCCAAAACCCACCAGTCTAGACAGCAAAGTAGAAAATGGGGAATCCTAAATTTGTCCTGTTAAAATTCGAATCCAGGACTTGCACCATTTTGCCAGCAATATAAATATAAATCTGTTAATATACAACAACAAAACGTTACTTTTTTTGTCCCTTACAGACATTGTAACCCGGGGGACTGAAGTGTGAAGCAAATATAGCAAAGTGGGCTTTGATAATGAAGACGGTCTTTAAGTAGCGATGTTTTCATATTCCCACGGGATCAGGAACTACACAGAGTCACCTGGGCCAACAGCTGGTTTTGATATAAGAGCTAAAAAAGCAATTATCGCGATGACAATAGGCAACCCTTGTTAGTATTGATAAATATAAACAATTCGGCGGAAGTTGAACCAGTTTATATCGGATTTCCGACCCAAATTAAATAAACTGAGGTCAGTTGACCTGCTGGCCGCCCCGGGACCCGAGGATTACAGATTACAGCGGTAACAGTGTTAAACCCCTCACAATTACATTTGTAATACATTTTGAATGTGCCCTTTATTAGATGCTCTTGGATACGTTTTGTTTTCTACGATAATCTTTATACAAGTACACGCGGAGAAAGTGGAACTCATCTGGCTTATATCGTATTGAATTCTAAGAACATATTTAAGATACATATTTTGTAACGCTTTCATCACTCTTTGACCAGCTTACTTCCCAAATCAACCGTGGATAAAGACGTTTTACTTCATAAAGTACACTCGATTGAGTTAGTTGTGTATTCTTAGACTAAATTAAGCTTTCAAGTCATTTTTAATATCATTATCAAATGGAAATGTCTGCCAACCCTTAATGGAGCAGCGTGTTGGGTTTATGCTCTAAAAACTCTATTTCCAGTGAGTTAAGAGCTGTTTTCAATTTTCTCGATTTTAGGTTTATGTGTGTGGAAAAGGGCTTTTTACTTTACTTAAATTATTACGAGTATATAGCAACACAAATAACTAAAATATTGCGAAATATTGTGCAAAATACGAAAGTAACTTTAAGTAGTGAGTGAATAGTCTCTCGTGCTGCCTTGTGATGTGGTTGTTTTAAGAGAAATAGTGCAAAATTGTATAAATTCAAAACAGTGAAGTGAATCTAAGTTTTTAGTTAATATGAGTTGGTGTTTTTGTAATACCTGTACTAAATCTATGGACATTTCTACGCGATCTAAAATATATTGAACGCTTGAATATATTAATAAGTTTATCTCCACAACTGACATATCTTATTAAGGCCGAGTCAAGGAATATTTAATTTCTATTAAAGGAAATTGCGAGCTAAAATGGAAATAGAACGAGGCTTTATAATGAACTAATCTTTTTCATTAATTACTGAACAAGCTTGGAAATACAAGTTTAAATATATATTTTTTTAATGTCTGATGATAACATTTAGGCTAGTTTACATGCTTAACTTGGTTTGCTTACTCTTTTTGTTAGCAGAGGTCCCGGGATCGAGTCAGTCTGAGACTGGACGGGTGGAGGGCTTCGGTTTGGCTAGTTACCATCCTGCCGTAAGACATAACGCCAAGCAAGGAGATTCGTGTTCCGGTACGATGCTGTGTAGAAACCATAAGAGGTAAAATGTCTCTCGACAGATTAGCATGCTTCCTTCTTACACTGTATCGTCGCTAATCATTAGGTGAGACTACTGTCAAATTGGTCTGCCTCATTGGTCTAGTGGTTAGCATGTTCGACTACAGACATGAGGTTCTGGGTTCGAGTTCTGGATCGGGCCAATACAAAAATCGATACTGAGTTTTCTATTAAGATTTTCCTCAATATTTGCCCGAAGTTGGGATATTGGCGGTGTGATCCACCCCCGTGCCTCGGAGAGCAGGTTAAGCTGTCGTCACATCGGACGCACACTTTTGTTCTATGCCTGCCAATCCGCAATGGAGCAGCGTGGTGGGTCTATGCTCTAAAAACCCNATCCGCAGTGGAGCAGCGTGGTGGGGCTATGCTCTAAAAACCCTCGCTCCTCGGAGTTAGGAGGCCTGTGCCCAGCAATGGGACGTTAAAGGGCTGCTACTTACTTGCTTAGTTACTTTTCCTGTCAAATGCTAACATGTCAGTAATAACAAGTATCATTTGTTGAGCTTTCATCACACCTTTTTTTAATTTCCAATTAGTCCTATTGAACTTTGTTTGAAACTATGTAATATCACATGTGAATTGCAAAATGTTAGACTGTATCATCACTTACTCTCAGGAGAGAAAAGAATGAAATTCTAACCGATCAGTAATAATAACTTGTATCAAAGCAATCAAAATATTCCTGTACCAATTCTCAGACATACAATTTGGGTTATTTAAAGATCAAATATACAACCAAGGTCGTTTCCAAGCAGATTGTGTGGAAATATGAAGCCGTAGAATATATATAACTATACATTAAAAACACGTAGTCTATCTGTAACCTCAAATATTTTCATTAAAGAAAATATTTTATTTTATAGATAACAGACATTAATATTTATAAGTTAAAACTACATCTTAAGTTATAAATGTGTAAGTAAAAACATTATGCCCACGTTACTCGTTATTATACTAGCTGAATGTAATCAAGTAGAAATTATCAATGTTCTATACAAACAAACATTAGTTTGTTTTATATTAACAGTATTTGAATCACTGACATTAATGTTAACAATATAAAATCTTATCATTAGTTACATATATGTAAGCAGAAACAATATTATTAGTGCTTTAAACGTTGTTATTATATTACCTGAGAGTGATCAGGTAGAAGTTATTAATGCTTTATATAAAAAAATGTCTTAGTTTATTAATATAAGTACAAAAATACATTACTTCAAATAATGTAGATAAGCGATCATTATATAAATTTAAATAGCACATGAAAAGCATGGGCCATTACTTAGTCTTGTCATTTTTTAGGTTATTTTTATTTATTGGTAGTGTTCCCTAGAGCGACACCTACGTAATTCCCAATCCTGGGGCAATAAATACAAACACATCAAAAGGAGTACCTTAGATAAACGCTAGGTAGGGAAATGACAGCTTTTTAACGTCCCACTACTGGACAAATACCTACTCACTCATAGGAGAGGTTTTTAAAGCTAGGCTCAGTTTAACATAGTTATTACATATATTAGTGTCTTGAGAATATAAAAATATCACAACAAAATCACGCGTTATTACGTAATATGAAATTAACTTTCGAAGAAACCATCAAAGTACCCTCATATCTTTGGAAAACATTTTTTCGTATGTGTAATAAGATCTCCAACTTCCTTATTACGATCGTGGAGATAATGGACTCCGATGTATGCCTATATATCGTGACTTTTGGTAATACGATACGAGTATTGGGCATTTCATTAAGTATATAATGATGCTGAAACAAGGTATCTGGAGATCGCTTCTGGAANGTCAACTGTTGAAACTGTCGCGTTCCTAGCTATTAGTGTTAATGAGTTTGTGTAAATTGATATCGGGAACATTAAGTGATTGAACATTATAAACCGAGTTAATTAATACAGTGTTTGATTGCACCAACAATACCCATGAACGCCCACAGAATAAGAAATTAAATAATGGATCTAATTAATAACGATGTCGGCGGAGAACCCTACGCCCCTGTGTTTTATGTTTCTCAGTTCTCTCTTATTCTCCGACATATATATGTAAGCAGAAACAATATTATTAGTGCTTTAAACGATGTTATTATATTACCTGAGAGTGATCAGGTAGAAGTTATTAATGCTTTATATAAAAAAATGTCTTAGTTTGTTAATATAAGTACAAAAATACATAAAAACACTTCAAATAATCGATCGTTATATAAATTTAAATAGCACATGAAAAGCATGGGCCATTACTTAGTCTTGTCATTTTTTAGGTTATTTTTATTTATTGGTAGTGTTCCCTAGAGCGACACCTACGTACTTCCCAATCCTGTGGCAATATGGGTAAATACAAACACATCAAAAGGAGTACCTAGGATAAAAGCTAGGTAGGGAAATGACAGCTTTTTAACGTCCCACTGCTGGGCAAATACCTACTCACTCATAGGAGAGAAGGTTTTTAGTGTCTTGAGAATATAAAAATATCACAACAAAAACACGCTTTATTACGTAATATGAAATTAACTTTCGAAGAAACCATCAAAGTACCCTCATATCTTTGGAAAACATTTTTTCGTATGTGTAATAAGATCTCCAACTTCCTTATTACGATCGTGGAGATAATGGACTCCGATGTATGCCTATATATCGTGACTTTTGGTAATACGATACGAGTATTGGGCATTTCATTAAGTATATAATGATGCTGAAACAAGGTATCTGGAGATCGCTTCTGGAAACGAAGACCGACGATACTATTAATGACACCTTGACGATGACGGAAAAAAAACTAACCTAAATTAAGTAAAAAACATTTCTAAAACGTTTTATTAGCATTATCTACGATTCATTATGTTAGTGCATCTAAATGAAAAAGATAGTTTCATAAAAATACGTTACTAAAGAAAACAAGCAATGAAACGCAAAATTAAAACGGCTGACGTCACAGCCCGGGTCAACGACCTTTAGCTGCCCGCGCAGTCGATCTACTGACACCTTGTATACATTATACTTTACAAACAATTGTTTTAGTGTTTAATTATCGATTCTAGAGATCGTACAGTAGTCGAAATTCGACTTGAATCAATTTAAATTTTAGGTGTGAACATTATTAAAGTTCTATTATCAAAAAAAGTTGTTGTAAATCTTTTTATATAAAAATGTGTACCTCCATACATACATACATAGCCTCATTCCCATGGAGATGAGCTGAGACCACGTCCTTCCACTTACAACGATCCTCACATATCTCCTTCGCTTCTTTCATTCTCATTAAACCTTTCATACAAGTTCGTCAGTTTAGAGTACTCTTGACCCGGCCGTTATTTAAAATTTAAAATGTCCTGGATTTGGTCCAGGAACGTTCGCCTTGGTCTTCCCCTTCCAACTTTCGCATTCACTCTTGACTCATAAATGCTTTTTGTCAGTCTTCTTTCACTCATTCTCTCTACATGCCCAAACCATCTAAGCATACCTTTCTCAATTTTAGTCACTACGTCTTCTTTTATACCACAACGTTCTCTTATCACACTATTTCTTACTCTGTCACTCAGTTTTAATCCACTCATGCTTCTCAACGCTCTCATCTCTACCGCATTTATTTTACTTTTGTGATTCTTCTGCCATACCCAACTTTCACTACCATACATAAGTGTTGGCACCAACACTCCAGCATGCACTGCCAGTCTAGCCCTTTGAGACACCATCTGGCTATTCATAAAAGCATGCAGAGCACCATTTACCATATTCCCTGCATTCACTCTCCTTTCAATATCACTTTCACATGTTCCATCTTTTGTAAATTTAGATCCCAAGTATACAAATTCTTTCACCTCTTCCACTTGTGCCCCATCTATCAAAATATGGCCATTCATCGCAGATTCATCTCCTTCAAAGAGCATAACTTTCATTTTGTTTACATTCACTTTCATTCCTTTCCCTTTCAAAGCTTCATTCATAATATTTACCGTCTCCTGTAGCTCATTACCGGCTGACGCACTATTTTAACAATTGTCAAGTTGTAAACACGATATCTCTTGAACCATTAGGCGTAGAGACTTGAAATTTGGTACACCGATAATCTACAGCCTGAATAAGGACTATTAGCTAATACACAGCAAATAACTCATTGACGTTTTTATACTTTTGTTTTTTATTTGTGAAGCAATTTGCCTAGTTTAATGAAAATGCTAACCATTCAAACCAATGAAAAAAAACATCCAATGCAGAAGTCGCGGGTTCGGCTTGTTGTTAATATGTTTATCGAAGTGTCGATCCAAATCCGAAAGTATGGCATTGTCACCCGCGTTTTTATCAATTACTACGCGGGCGGCGATGTCATACTTTTGGCCCTACGTATATCACGCTCGACTACAGCAACATGAGGTCCCGGGTTCGAGTCCCGGGTCGAGCCAATTCAAATATCAATATTGAGTTTTCTATTAAGATTTTCTCAAAATTTGCCCAAAGTTGGGAATTTGGCGGTGTGATCCACCCCCGTGCCTCGGAGAGCACGTTAAGCCGTCGGTTCTGCGCCTGATCTCTCTCCGGTTGTGTCGGATTACCGTTACATCGGACTATGAGAGTGGAGGAATAGAGAGTACACTTGTGTACTGTGCGTGCCAATCCGCAATGGGGCAGCGTGGTGGGTCTATGCTCTAAAAACCCTCTCTCATATGAGTGAGTAGGCCTGTGCCCAGCAGTGGGACGTTAGCGGGCTGCTACTTATAGATAATTTTATCATTCAAATATTGAAATTTCGTTTGCGCTGTTATTAGTTGAATAACATCGATAGTTTCCCTGGCAGTTGACGTCCGCAAGTACCTGCGACGAAGTCCCCGTCCAGAGGTTGCCGAATTGGTTCCAGTGCTGCCGTATAACGTTAAACGCCTCATAAATTGTCGGTGAATCGTCGGCCAATTACAGACTTGCAATTTTATGGCTGAACTTCAGGGGAATATTTCTTTTTTATTGCTATAGTTTTTAAAAGGCTCAATGCGACATTAATTTATGAGAGAATTTAACTTGAAACACGGTAGCATTGGAGATATACTACTAGCGCACTTGAATTTATTCTCACACGCTTTAATTATCTTTGCGATAACCCCTAAGACATCCATTTAAAGTTTACGGTGTAAATGATTATTATAATGCTTAAATAAGGTATTCAAGTCCATAAGGATAACTTTCTATGCGACCATTCTTTTTAAAACATAAAATGCTCGTATTGAGTTACCTATAAAAGATAAATATATATAATTCAAGACTTTTGTAGATCTATTAAAGAGGAGTAAAAATGGCATACATTATTTTGTTATATCTCTAATAGATTAAGCAACCTTTTAAAAGAAATTTTAAAGGGGTTTGATTTATCAATTCAAACAGTTATCGTTATATTTCAACAATTTACACGAAACTTTAGCTAACAACTTTTATCCTCTCCACTATTTGAATAAACACAACTTGCCCTATACTAATAATAAATTCACTGTTTATAAAATTTAGCACTATTTCTCTTAAATCAACTACTTCACAAGACATGGGTCGAGTTTTTCGAACTGTGTCTCGGGAAGTAGTTGTTTATATTCATACAATCGTTCCACTTGTTATGATTATATAATTAGTCAAGAATCCTTATGTGCTTATGAAATTATAATAAAATTAGTCTGTCTACATTTTTATTTATTCATAACATTCTTATTTTTAATAGGGTTGTAGTGGCAAGGCTTTATAAATGTTATAATTAAAGCCAACTTGCTTACAAATATTATATTTGTTATAACAAAATTATTTGGAGGGAAGCACCATGATAAGTGGTTGTATATAATAAAAGCTTCTTTATTTTGGAAGTAAGGGTTTTCATCAACGTTGGCTACAAGTTAAAGTGTTTTAAATTCATTGTGTTGGTATATCAGGTTGCTTTTCAATAACAAAACTAAGTGTATTTTTTAAATTTAAAACCTTGCTGTTATTATTGTATCTTAATTAGAATGTGTATTATAGAATATTACCCAAAAGAGTAACTATTGAGTTAATTGCCGGATTCTTCTCAATAGATATCGACATTGCGAACCGGTAGTAGATTAATTGACATGAAAGTTTATTGAATTTGCTTAAAATAAAGAATATCTTGGTTTTAATTATCGATAAAATAGAAATATTTGTATTAAAGAGACTTTAACCAGAGCTAAGGTATCGTAAACCAATAGTACCTTTAAAAAGCAGTTGTAGATTTGGGAATGTGATTAAAATTTTAATATACCAGGATTTAAAGTACCTTATTTAGTTAACTTATAACTAACCGACGCAAATTCTCTTAAAGAAGTAGTTTTTATCGGCAAACTTTGTTCATTTGCTCAAATAAAACTTTGTTAGAAATCTGAGCGTAACAGGGAGGTAGTTGGCGATTTTTAATTAAATGTACACGATTTTACGTACGGATGTTGAACTTTTTATAAAATGAAATACATTATTCAATTAACCGATTAATCAATTATACTGTACTACACATTCAAGTAGACTTAATAAGCTCTACAGCAATTACTTTGTTGGTTGGTAATGAATATACAACCAGTTTGAAAGATCGATTCTACCGAGAAGATTTACCCTTAAGAAATTCAAGTGCTAATTGCTGATAAGCTGACAGATAAATTATGATAAAGTCTGAGAAGTGATAGAGTAAAAACTGTATCCTAAGTCGATCCTATCGTTAAACCTAGGACCTCTGCTATTATTCCAGTGTGGTCATCAAAGTGACTGTCATTTATTTGTAGGGAAAGCTGTTACTTTGAAACTACAAGCAGACAATCCAATTTTAATTGTTTATATAGATAATACGCGTCATTCCCAGATATCCCTGGTTAAAACCTCCAAATAACATCGATATGGTTACAAAGGTGTCAAAGAAATGTTGACATATATTTGTATGTGCGTCTGACAGTATTCAAATCTATTGAACTCAGAAAATATTGTAATACTACGTACAGTTAGTAGTAAATATGTTTATGTAATTCTTAATGGATTGGAACTTGTGACACTTAACAAAAATCCACGTTTCTCACTATCAAACTATTACAGCTGGTTTGGATAATAGTATAAAAATATTAGTAGGTTTAAAACCACTATATTTTTCCACATTAAAGGAAACTTGAGTGCTTGATTGTTCCTTTTTAATCCTTCTGATAAATTTACTTTTATTTGTTACAGGCAAACTCGACAAACTTTGTTCTATCATAACTATGGTTATCGAAATTGGTGTTCGTAATAAATAAAATAATAATGTGAGTCATATATTTGTCAGTCGCTGATAATGATGACCACGCCATGGGATATCAGTGTATATTGTCAAAAACAATGAGAAGTTATTATGGTGCTAAAGTTTTATTAAAATTTCTAATGTTCCACGCAATTTACTTAATATTTTTCATCGATAAGAACCTTCTCCTGACTATAACAAACAGAACTACCAAAGACATGGAAATAGGGACTCATTTTTACGTAACGATATTAATATTATAATATACCATTATCCAATAACGTTAGATGGATATAATAAAATAAAACGCAACATATAATGAACATAAGCGATGGATAAAACAGTGGTAAAGTTACCTCGTTATGCCTCCATAAACGTAAAAGTTCGCTCCTAAACAAGCACATTCTCCTAAACGCAAATCAGCTCCGACCTTGTTAACCCGCCAGACGCCGTAGCGGGAATTATGACGTCAGCGATGACGTCACCGCGAGGGGAGACTGCCAAACCTATTTCACATATGAAAAAATGTTTCCCGAGGATATGAGTGTACTTTGAAGGCTTCTACGTAAATGATTTCATATTTTCAACGCGGTTGTTTAGTATTCTCTTTCTTAAATGTCTTGAGGAGGAGTTCTATCGCAGAATCCAATTCGGAAGTGACGCAAGATCTATTGACCAAAGTGTCTGAAAAGCATGTTGTCAGTGTTGAATTACGGCTGTGAAACGTGGTCGAAGACTATGGGCCTCATTCGAAACCTCAAATTCACTCAGCGGGCGATGGAGAGGGCAATCCTCAGAGTTTCTCAATACGATCAAATCAGAAATGAGGAGATCCGTAGCAGAACCAAAATTACTGACACAGTCCTACACACCGCTGTGCTGAAGTGGCATTGGGAGGGCCATATAGTCCGATGGACTGATGGGCATTGGAACCCGAAGGTGCTAGAATAGCGGCGCAAAATCTTGCCTAGTAAGCATTATTACGTGAGATCTATATTCAGAAGTGCTCGACCATGGATTAAAATTACGACGACAACTAAGTTTTTTGAGCCTCGAGCTTTCCTTTCTCATTGGTGTACCTTAATTCTGTATGAGATATTGAAGCAATTGATGTTTCCATTAGATACGTCCACGATCTCTTCACTATCCTTCTGTACCCACATTTCGAAAACCTCTAAGCGATTGCTTATAATTTGATTTAAGGTCCATGACTCGACATCATATAAAAGGACTGAGTACAAATTCAACAATGCTTTACAGTTTTGAATCTTCAATTAAAGGTTTTTCCACACATTAATTCCATTATATTGCGATGATGATATGAGAACGTTGTGGTATAAAAGAAGATATAGTGACTAAAATTGAGAAAGGTATGCTTAGANAAACATTGACTCTTTTAATAGAAAGAGTGAATGTACATCATATAACTTGCGAAACAAAAACAAACTTGTTGTAAATTCTAGTAGGCTGCATAACATTAACAACAACATTATGAGTCGAACCTGAATGGGAAAGTTGGAAGGGGAAGACCAAGGCGAACGTTCCTGGATCAAATCCCGGCCATTTTAAATAAAGGCCAGGTCAAAAATACTCTAAACCGACTAACTTGTATCAACGGATTAATGAGAATGAAGGAAGCGAGGTATGCAAGGATCGTGGCAAGGGAAGGACGTGGTCTACTCTTATGCAAATAAGGCATCATGTTGAAAAAAGACTCAAAATCTAAAGCTTTAGATTCCATCGCGCCATGTCCAGTGAAGACTGGACTCAATGGTTGGTACGCCTATTCCGACGATGGTAACAAGTCCACGATCGAAGCCTCCCACCAGCCGATGTTCTTCACTGTTTAGAAAATGCATTTTTCAATATTTGCCTTACCTCTACGAGCATAGCAAATACATGCATCATTGCGCCAGCGAGATCATCAAATGCGTTGGTATCGACTAAGTTATATGAGCATTAAATTATTGGCTCACATTTAACTGTACGTGGAGGCAGTCGTGGGGGTCACCAAGTATTACTATTATTATCTTAAATATCTCTAAGCAACGAGGAAGGCCATCCGAATATATACGAAATAGCCCCGCAGGAAAGCGAAATATTTACCGTAGCAAACTAGCGGTTTATATATATAATACATAAACAAAGGTAACGACAGGTGTTTTCAAAGGCTTTAAAGATAAATTGAAGCTTATGTGAAACCTTCCTGCTAATTACGGATAAACACACGGCCGACGCCTGTATAAATATAATGAGATATTTTTGTCCGTTGTTCCGCGCGGGTTATTGTTTGCACGATATTAAATTTCGTAACGCGTTTGCATTTCGCAGTTTTATAGACGAAACGGCACTTTAATTTACAATGTATTTATACGTGTGTCCTTTAAAATGTAAGTTTTATGGACGTGAAAATATTTTTGCACTTTCAAATATAAAACTCGAGTCGTGTCCTGATCTGGAAATGACTATACGTCTGCTACTTGTTGACACTCGATATTTCGGACTACAGTTTTTATTAGTAGATAGAGTTCTTGAGGAAGGTTTGTGTATATAACTTGTCATAGTATCCTGTCAATTGAGTGGAATATAAACATAATCGTTGGAAGTGTGGGATTTAAGGCAACCCCTCTTTTGTAGATCTATAAATAAGTCTACAACGGCATATATCTAGCTTTCAAGGATAGTTCACTATAACCGTTAGATCTTCTTAAATATGGTTCTGTTCGCGACTTTTTTCCCTTTTAATTTGTAAATCTATTTTTCCCTTTAATTAATACTAAAATTGTTAAATGATATTGTTAAAATCGTTCGTTGTATAATATATTTTGCTGTAACTTAGAGTCCGATATTTATAAGTATGTATATAATGATTGTAGCTATAGCGTATACACATATCTGTCATCTCTAAAAATAGAATTATTTTTGTAATTAATGTAGTCCCTGTGATTGGTAATAAATAAAACGCCAATCATAGGAATCATATTTTAACCAATAAATCGTTAACACCCGTCGCTTGCTTGTCACAATAGTGCACGTTTGTCAGTCGTAAAAAACATATATTAGATAGCCACTTTCGGCGAACCGTATTCCTGTTCCTGCAAACAACAGTTAGTGAATTGGTGACAAGTGGGCGGCGGAGCGTTGGAGTGAAGAATCTGGTGGCATTTTCATTTATCCTGAACCGGCAAGTCTTCGCAAGAGTGAGCTTACGAAGGGGCTCACAGGTTCCATACAAAGGGTAAATTAGAAAGATACACAGACGGTTACAGTATAAATCTTTAGAAAGTTAAATATTCATGTAAGTAATTTGACGGCCTCGCTGGCGCAGTGGTGCGAGTATTCGCTTTTCGATCCCTGGTAGGACGAATTTAGGAAATTGTATTTTATAATTTGTCTGAGTCTGGACTGGCGGAAGGCTATTTACCACCCTAGCAGCAAAAACGTACCGCCAAACAAAGAGATTTGTGTTCCGGTACGATGCTGTGTAGAAACTGTAAGGGTACATCGCCTCTTAACAGATGAGCGCGCTTCCATCTTAGACTGTATCATCACTTACCATCAGGTGAGATCACAGTCAAGCGCTAATATGTCAGCAATAAAAAAAAGAGTAAATAAATTCTCTTTTGATACAATCACAATCATGCTCTTCGCTATTACTATGTTAGATGAAGATTATCAGGCGGAAGTTATCAATTTTGTACGTAAATATTTGTCTTTAGACTGCAACTGAATTCAATAATCCTGTTTTCTATTTTTAGACAATTCGCATTTGCATTGAGTATTGCTTATAAAAGAGATACATACTTGATTGTCATCATAAGTGCAATAAACAATATTATTGCCAGCCGTAAATTTTGCCAATTAAAACTTTACGGGTAAAATTTAGACTAATCCCATATAATATTGTAGCGCCATCAAATCGTGGATCGTCAGCGAACTTAAACCATAACGTTCAAAGCTCCAAGGCGAGTGCCAAAAGCTCGGGAACTTTGCGAATTACCCCCCGATTTATGTGACCGTGTTAATGTCGCGGATAATCACCGACGTCTCACAATATAACCGGTTACCCTCATTCCGTAATTGTTTTGACGTTTTTATTGATTTTAAACTGGCCTCAATAGAAAAGTTTTAACGCTTATTTAATACTAGATGATAGGTTTCAACGGCCTCCTTTTGCAGTGGCGCAAGTAAGAAAGAAGATGAAGAAAGAAAGAACTCTATTCGGCGCATAGTGTGTGATACAATTGAAACGTATAGTATACTTGTATATTACACATATATGTATAAATACATTAAAGAAATATATAGGAAATTGCATTTTGTAATATATCTAAGTCTGGACTGATGAGAGGCTTTGGCCTTGGTTAGTTACCACCAGCAATGACGTAACGCCAAACAAAGAGATTTGTGTTCCGGTACGACGCTGTGCTGAGAAACCATAAGAGGTAAATTTGCTTCTCATCAGATTAGCACGCTTTCATCTTAGACTGTTTCATCACTCACTATCAGGTGTGCTCACAGTCAAGCGTTAACCTGTCAGCGTTAAAAAACGGACACTGATTTTCATGTTATTCGAGCGAAAGCCTTTGGAAACCTTGTATTATGTGATAAGTTTTTTACTGCTGTTCTGAAAGAATATAACGAAACCCGTTCTTAGTAAGTGTCTACATCGCAAAAGTGATATTTATGATGAATTTCAAATCGATCGAGCGAAAGCTTTTGGAAATAGTTTTTGATCATTTGTCGCTTATAAACGGCGTTGCCGTGGGAATAGGGGATAGACGTTCCCAGAAACAATCTATATCACCAAATTACTTCTTCACAATGTCAGTGAGCTTTCTTAATCACTTCTTCACAAGGTCAGTGAGGTTTCAAGATTACTTCTTCACGATGTCAGTGAGCTTTCTAAATTACTTCTTCATAATGTCGCGATAAGGTCAGCACTGCGATCACCAACCCGCCTGCCAAGCGTGGTGATTATTGGCATAACCCAAAGTAATGATACCTACAAGGCAGCAACGGCCCCCAGTCCCCGGCGGCTATTCCTAGCTCTGGCAGCGGTTATGGTAACGGCGGGGCAGGGGGTGCTAAGAATCTCCGGAAGAGATTCCGCTGCCAACCCCGACGACTTGACCTGGCAACATACAACGCACGCACTTTGAGGACCGACGAAAAGATCTTCGAACTGGAAGAAGCAGTAAGAAAGTTACAGTGGGATATTATAGGATTTTCCGAAGTCCGTAGAGAGGGGGAGGACACGTTAATCCTCGAATCCGGTAACTTGTTTTACTACCGGGAAGGTGAAGTTCAATCTCAAGGTGGTGTCGGATTCCTTGTCCACAAATCCCTCGTCAACAGCATTGTAGAAATTAACAGCGTGTCCAACAGGGTAGCGTACCTGATACTCAGAATCACCAAACGGTATTCGCTGAAGGTCATCCAGGTTTACGCACCCACATCATCACATCCGGATGAGGATGTAGAGGTTATGTATGAGGACATATCCAGGGCCATGCATACCTCTGGGACATTCTACAATGTTGTGATGGGAGATTTTAACGCAAAACTCGGCGAACGAAGTGGGGCAGAGCTGAGAGTGGGGCAATATGGCTATGGGCAACGGAACCAGAGGGGACAGATGCTCGCTGATTTCATGGAAAAGGAGGGACTCTACATGATGAACTCCTTTTTCAAGAAACAGCCGCTCCGAAAATGGACCTGGCTGAGTCCCGATGGTTCCACGAGAAATGAGATAGACTTCATCATGTCTACGAAACGGAACATATTCAATGATGTCTCTGTGATCAGTAAAGTGAAAACTGGGAGCGATCACCGCATGGTAAGAGGCACATTGAATATC
>JACTOM010000916.1:218474-323258 GCA_015832385.1 Elymnias hypermnestra | reverse complement strand
CGGCTTAAAATCTAAAGTTACGAGGGTTCCTTCGCGCCCTGATCCGAGAAGAACCCACAACAAACTCAGTCGGGTTTTTTTTTACCATCATCATTACAATAACAAATTAGTTTACTATATTTTAATTAAAATTAGAGCAATTCGTTCACTCCCAAGCGTTTCTATCGTCTAGGTAATCTTGCAACTTATAATACGATTTTTCTATCAACTTTCAAAAAATACTTTGAATTTATTAATTGACATTTCTAAAACGTCTTGTGTAAAACGAGTTTATTATAGAAACGTATACAGTTACCCTTAAATGAGTTGTTAATCTTATGCAGCCTACTAGAATTTACAACAAGTTGGTTTTTGTTTCGTAAGTCATATGATATACATTCACTCTTTTTATTAAAAGAGTCAATGTTTTTATGTACATACAACAAGTTTTCTAATATATATACGCAGTGAACTGTCATTATGTTTGTGGTGTTAGTATCGATAGAAGAGTAGGTCTCAGACATCTGAATATTAATTAAATATAGACAAAACAGCGGATACTAACTTACTTGACAGGAAAAATATAGAAATAAAGTTTGTAAGTTATTGTACATGAAAAAGCTACGACATGTTGAGTGTGTTAAACTAGCCTTCGGGGAGATTTGAGCAATGAGAAACTACGGAATAACAAGTCTCAAAAGGTTTTCATGTCGCAAAAGAAAAATAAAATCATACTGAACCTTACACGCAACTTCGGTCGCGTTAAAAAGTTTCATTTTACGTTACGATATGAATTAAGAAAAGCTCTTTCGTAGCTTATTCTACTATTAACAGTCAATATGATATATTTAAGTTTCGTAAATACGATTCATCTATACTATTTTAGCAACCCTATTTTAATCTCCTTTATATCAATGCAAGGAAATAAATATGCATATGTCGATAATGCCTCATTGGTCTAGTGGTTAGCATGTTCGACTACAGACATGAGGTCCTGGGTTCGAGTCCCGGGTCGGGCCAGTTCGAAATCGATATTGAGAGTTTTCTATTAAGATTTTCTCAATATTTGCCCGAAGTTGAGAAGTTGGCGGTGTGATTCACCCCCGTGCCTCGGAGAGCACGTTAAGCCGTCGGTCCTGCGCCTGATCTCTCTCCGGTCGTGTCGGATTCTCCCGTCACATCGGACTATGAGAGTGCACTTGTGTACTATGCCTGCCAATCCGCACTGGAGCAGCGTGCTAACCCTCGCTCTTCGGAGTGAGGAGGCCTGTGCCCAGCAGTGGGACGTGAATGGGCTGCTACTTACCTTTTTTACTTATGTCGATAATAATTATGAACAATAATTCAGAAAAGTTTGAAGCAAGTCTATCGATGCAATAGACTGCCTCACGACTTCTGCCTTAACGCGTTTTAAGACATGTTTAAAGTAATTTATAGCACAAAGTAAGATGTAACAGATAAAAAAGCGAATCTAATTTTGACCACAGGACTGAAACTTAGTTCGCCTTTCCTGCTCACACTTTCGTTAACGCTCTCGTCACACATTCATCAGCTTACTCCTCAAGACAAGCGTTAATACAGACGTTTTACTTCAATAAACACTTAATAATTGCTTAATGTTACTTTGTGATAACAGTAGAATGCATCGGACATCCATCGTTACGGACTGCGGGAGTAAGAGCTAAATCTCCTTAAGTCTCAGGCTCCAGGAGTCTCACCTGAAGGGCCATTATAAAACCATGATGGACTATAGGTAAGATACGTGGAGTCTCTTTAAGGGAAATCTCGGATTAGAATTTACAGAAAGCAGTTAAGTTTCTTTCTCTATAATCCATCATTGTAGTTTTCGGTGAAGGAAAACATCGTGAGGAAACCTGCATATCGCGGGGTTAAAACTTTAAAACCCTCTTTTCTATAAGTGAGGTAGTTGTGTCCAGAAGTGGGACGATAAAAGGCTGCTACTTACAACAAAGTAAACTGTTTTGCCAACCTCTCTAATCAAGACCTTCGACATGCCCACGAGCGAAAGGAAGTGGAGGGCTGTGGCCTCCTTCTGCAAAACTGTTATTTCGCTGTAAGAAACACATGAGAGGAAGAGGGAGGACGCTGTGGACGCTCCTTTACTCCGACGCAGGAGTTTGAGAGGTAGAAGATGTAGATTTACGGTTCCCCTGCCTCGTTCTTAAGTTTCCCAAAGGAATTTTCCAGAGTATCCAGGTAGATTGCGTCTCTTGTAGATCACTTGTATATATGTGTCTACTATATAGACACATGAACGCTGACGCCTTGTTTTGATTTTTAACGGTGATGCTGTCATCAAGCACCCTGATAGGGTCAAGGGATACTGCGATGACCACATGAATACAAGTAAATAAACTTTATTAGTTCATCTCAGTTACGAATATGGTTATCCGTGGAGTCTTCTCAGAAACCGCTGTGACTTCATGATCCTTGCCAATAAATTATATTTAAGGTTTTCGCCATCTATGAGTACAATGACATGAGACGATATGAGGACTTGGCGACAGGTGCTCCACTAAAGGATAAGGAGGGTAACACTGGTTTTCAGTGGGTTTTCTGCCTTGCCAGTGAGTCCCACACACCCGATAAAATTTTAGGCCTGATCGGAGTGCGTTAAGGCCTTTTCAGCCAGCGTAAAAAAAAGAAGGATAATATGTCCTAACTTTTCCCCGTCAAATAGTGGCTACACCTGGCCTTTAATCACTGTTGAAAGGTGCACGTGTAGAAACCCCAAACGGTAGTTTAGCAAAACTAATAAATTAGCCACAATATATTCTAGACAGGTTAACATAAACTTCAGCAACACATCAAAGCGTTCTCAAGAACTTTGTTATTGTATGGTGTTATATAAACGTCTACCTGACGCACGTGGATCTGTTTAGCTCGTGAGAGATATGAATAACTCTGATTAAAGGGGGGCCAGGAACGGACATCAGGCGGACGCATTGATTGTAAGAGAAGGAATATATAAATTATTTAAAATGAGACAATTGGAAGAATATATGAATGAAACTACAATATGACATTAATTATATAATTAATTAATACACAATATAATTAATAAATGTTAATGAGTTTGCCTATATGACAAAGGCAAAAGTCTGGTGAATTTAATCAAGCAGTACTGGTTATCACAAAGACAACGGTCCGTGCCACGACGCAGTCACTAAGAATTCATACTGAACCCGCGCTCTCTGTTCCTTTTATAACACCCCTAGTGCAGCCTTGTGCCTTTAAAGGATTAGTGCCGTCTCTTTCTATTTAACTATCTAACTATTTTAGCAACAAATACAAACGCCCACTTCCGTCAATTATATATTTTAATTTATTAGTCTACAGATCTACCTATACCAATAAAGTTAAATAGTTTATCTATTTGAGCGAGTTAATCTAAGTAAGAAATAGTATTTCAAATTGAAAAATTACTTAAGGTTTGGCCATTTATCGAAGATGGATTGAAACTTTAGATAAACATTAAAAAATGTTGTGAAAATGGAGAAAAAGTATACTTTTACACTGCCTTTAAGGTAGACTTCCAATACCATTTTTATGGTAATAAATTTCATTCTATCTAATTTTCTATATTATATAAAAACTTGTATATAATATAAGACAAAGAAATGAACTTGTCAGAAATTCTAACAAATCTATAACATTAACAATTCATCTAAATATAACTGAATACATTTCCGTAATAAGCTCCCAAAATCTTTAGATGGCGTACAATAAGCTTATAATCCTTAAAAGAAAGCTCATTAAAACATACATACATACGTGATGATATATATCATCACGCCTCATTCCACTTGCCACGATCCTTGCATATCTCCTTCGCTTCTTTCATTTTCATTAAACCTTTCATACAGGATCGTCGGTTTAAAGTACTCTTAGGATTTGGTCCAGGAACGTTCGCCTTGGTCTTCCCTTTCCAACTTTCGCATTCTTGACTCATAAATCCTTTTTATCAGTCTCCTTTCATTCATTCTTTCTACATGCCCAAACCATCTAAGCATACCTTTCTCAATTTTAGTCACTACGTCTTCTTTTATACCACAACGTTCTCTTATCACACTATTTCTTACTCTGTCACTCAGTTTTAATCCACTCATGCTTCTCAACGCTCTCATCTCTACCGCATTTATTTTACTTTTGTGATTCTTCTGCCATACCCAACTTTCACTACCATACATAAGCGTTGGCACCAACACTCTAGCATGCACTGCCAGGCTTGCCCTATGAGACACCATCTGGCTAGTCATAGAAGCATGCAGAGTACCATTTACCATATTCCCTGCATTCACTCTCCTTTCAATATCACTTTCCATCTTTTGTAAATTCAGATCCCAAGTATACAAATTCTTTCACCTCTTCCACTTGTTCCCCATCTATCAAAATATTGCCATTCATCATAGATTCATCTCGTTTAAAAGGCATGACTTTCGTTTGTTTACATTCACTTTCATTCCTTTCCCTTTCAAAGCTTCATTCATAATATTTACCATCTCCTGTAGCTCAAAGCGGATGATGCAAGATTTACTTGATCATCAGCGTAGAGTAAACATTTGATGAGTAATTCATTTATTCCTTATTCCTTAATCTGTCAAACAGTTATCCATGAATAGGTTGAACAGCCATGGTGGCGCAATACATCCCTGTCGTACCGTTTATTCTGACACAAGCGCTAGAACCCTCATAGAGAGACTTCAATGCTGAATCAACGTATGGGGTCAGCGGTAATCTGATTTAAGATCGGATTACCACTCACCCCATACGTTGATTTTATTAAAGCATTTATTTTGATTATCTATACAATTTTAAAACTTGGGAATAAATAAATTTAACTTTAACTTCAATAAATATAGTTTTTTATCTGCTAACTTTGTGATTAAAGCCACAGGTGTGATATTTTTCTATAGAGAAAGCTTCCATTATATTTTCGGCGCACAAGTTGGTGTTTCAGAGACATAAACACTAACTTCACGTAGACAAAATCACGTGTGCTAGCCAGTATAAGTATGAGATGTGATAATCAACCTCGTATATGGAAACCCAGGTGTAGCCATTAAAGAATAAAACATGAGTTGAATCGCTCTGTAAATTCGCGGCGGCCCTGGCTTCATGCGCCAACAAAATGAGAATATAGTTGAGATTCCACGGAATATATTACACTAGAATTTATAAGAGAGAGCATCTTAATACGAGCAATATGCGAGTAAATAAATTTCACCGCTTTATAGTCTAAAATCTGAGTAAATTCTTCGCGAAGCCGCTCCATTATTGTCTAAGAGTTGGAACAAAGCTGGCTAAGTGTTTGAAATTTAATAAAGCCACACTCGCGGACTTAGCGTGTTTCGTGTTTAGAACGAAGATGTACGAGATATTGAACGGCCTCTTTCGAGTAACACTTGTAAAGGTACACCTTATAAATATTGCAATGCAGCAACAAATGTAAGCTCATTGCCATTTCATTACAAACAGTTATAAATTCTGGCAAAAATCGCAACCTTGAGGAGTTCCATTGATCATCATATTTAACTACGACAGTCACTTGACCATACCGAAGTTACGGTAGGTGTAGGTGTAGTATCGTTAATTTGCTCCTAAGCATTGAAGAGTTCCGTTACTTTGTTATGGATCCCATGATCAAAACCAAACCAAACTATCATTAAACAACCCTTGAAGTATATTCTTTCCAATAAAAAAAGAATCATCGAAATCGGTTGGCATGATCTTGAGTTATTCGTCCATTTGTCGCGTACATGCTTAATTCAAATTTAAGACTTATACGGTTTTTTCATGGATGCCATCATCAGGTCAAAAAATGGCCACGAACAAGCACCACCTTTTATATAAAAAAGAATCATCAAGATCGGTTCGTCGGAAAATATGAAGTAAGAAACAAAAAAATACAGACGAATTGATAACCTCCTCCCTTATTTGAAGTCGGTTAAGGCAGCGATAGAATCAAACCATCTAGCTATATTGCTGTGTAACTGCCAAATTTGAATTAATTATTAATCCCAACAATGCATATTGATTGACCTGTAAAACTTAGCATGTCCATTAAAAATATTTAAAAAAAAAACACAAAATTCGGTCTAACTACTTCAAAAGAGTTCAATGACAAACAAACGAACACATACCTTTTCCAGGTCGTTCAGTTAATTTAAAATAGAAAGGAATTACGTATAGTGCATTTGTATTACTGTATTTTATATAAAATGTACAAAAATATTAACAAGTTACAGAAAAGTAACAGTAAATTGTTGGTAATTTAGAAGTAATAAAATTCACCCAAGTGTGCTTTTACTGCTCTTTTCCATCATATATCGTTTATATATATATAATCGATGATGATATTGGAGGACGACTTATAATATAAACGAGGGTCCTCTGGAACTCAGTCAGGTTTCCTTTTTTAACATCATCATTAAAATATTTTAATTTACTCCATAAATTTATAGAGTTATTGATTTATTTCTACGCTTTTTCACGTTTATTTATCCCTTAGATTGCCAGGCCGCGTCTTTTGGCACCCGAAATTTACTGCCCCCCGCCCGTTTTTCATTGTTATTCACATCACTTATATAATCAAAAACTCAAATAATCACTATAAAACACTTACAGTTTATAAAATACCACACGCGAGACACACGCCGTTAGTAACGGTTACTTTGTAACTGATTTATTTTTTGTTACGATAGTTACCGAGAAGCGCAATAAACACACATGATAAAGAAACTACCGTATCATGTCAACTAGTAGTTGAAAGGGTTAAAACAATTTTCTGTTTAAATTTATATGTTTTATGAGGTGAAATGATTTTTTTCGTAAAAATATTTTTGATTTTGACCTAATTCCGATGGACGTCCACCGCTGGACATAGATCTCACGTAATGACCGCCACAAGGCCCGATCTTGCGCCGCCTGGCTCCAACGACTACCGGCGACCCTCTTAATATCTTCGGTTCATCTTGTGGAGGGTCTGCCTACACTGCGCCGTCCGGTACGGGGTCGTCACTCCAGCACTTTCGGTCCCCAACGTCCATCGGTCCTTCGGACTATGTGCCCCGCCCATTGCCACTTCAGGTTCGCGATTACTTTTGCAATAAACACATGAAATAACCTTCACTAAGTCTATTAGGAGTTAGAAACCTTTTATATAATGCCACGTCTATTTTCCATGTATCCACGTAGAATTATGATCGCTTCACGAACACCGATGTTTGTGTGTGAATATAATCCTGAAAACGCGAGCCGAGTAGCGTGCTACAAATAGCTTAATAATTAATACTAGCGTCTGTTCATGTTCGATCATGTAATATCCAATATGAAAACTTTATTTAAGCCATTGTTTTAGTGTACTCTATAAATATTTTAAGCAACTAAACGAAAACAAACTTGCAGCTAACATTTCAGTACAGTATAGGGGCTTGTTCCAATCGTCGTCGCTTCAACCGATGGACGTCCACTGCTGGACATAGGTCTCACGAAATGATGCCCACAAGACCCGATCTTGTGCCGCCTGGCTCCAGCGGCTACCGGCGATCCTCCTTATATCGTCGGTCCACCTTGTGGGGGGTCTTCCTACACTGCGTCGTCCAGTGCGGGGTCGCCATTCCAGCACTTTCCGACCCCAACGTCCATCGGTTCGTCGGACTATGTGCCCCGCCCATTGCCACTTCAGGTTCGCGATTCGTAGAGCTATGTCGGTGACTTTGGTTCTGCTACGGATCTCCTCATTTCTGATTTGATCGCGTAGAGAAACTCCGAGCATAACCCTCTCCATCGCACGCTGAGTGACTCTGAGCTTTCGAATAAGACCCATAGTCAGCGACCACGTTTCCGATCCGTAGGTAAGCACTGGCAACACGCACTGTTCGAAGACTTTAGTCTTCAGGCACTGAGGGATATTGGACGAAAAAGTCTTCCGGAACTTCCGGAACGCTGCCCAACCGAGTTGGATTCGGCGGTTGACCTCTTTCTCGAAATTGGACCTACCTAGTTAGACAATGTGTCCCAGGTATGTATACTCGTCAACAATTTCGAGTGTAGAGTTCTCAACGATGACTGGGTGGAGCGGAACATGGATATTAGACATAACTTTCGTCGAAGACGAAAGTTTTGTTCCAATACATACTATTAATTCCCACTCACCTTTTATTATGCATATCTTTACACATATAACTCTCTGTGGGTGTGTCACAGAACTACTCCTACAGAACTGGACTAATTTTCTTGGTAATATATACGCCAAATTTCGTTTTAATTTAAAGACTCCGTGACAACTCGGTAAATGGTCCTATTTCGCTTATAATTCGACGCTGTGTACAACTAAATACCAAAAACATTGAGCAATATCACGGAATGTTATGCAATATCAAAAAACTTTAACGAGCGGAACAATTTTGTGAGGATATAGTCTTTCCAGATGCTTCGTGTTGTAGTTGTTTGAAAGAGAAATAGTGTTAAATTGTACAAAATCAAATAGTGAAGTAATTATTAGTAAAATGCAAGTTGTGTTTATTTAAATAGTAGATAGAACAAAAGTTGTTAGTTAACAAGGCAAGATTATCCTCACAAAATTGTTCCGTTCGTTAAAATTACCTCGTATTGCATAACATTTCGTAATATTGCACGATGTTTTTAGTATTTTTAAGTGTTGCCGTTATATTATTCAATAACTCCCAACATTTCATAGCTATCAGTGTTTTATACATGAAATTTTTATAAAAACAAAATTTTAGTTCCCAATTTATACAATTATCATTTTTGGACCCCATATTTTAATTTACTTGCTAAAAAGATCGATCACAGCAACAGCATCCTGAAGTATTATTTGTGGGGTACTGTGTCTTTGCTTTCCAGCGACGACACAATAGTGAAATATTTCGATATCTCCAACAATTCACTGATCAATAGAGATGAGAAAGCATCACGCCTCATTCCCTTCGGGGTAGGCAGAGACCACTTCCTTCCACTTGCCACGATCCTTGCATATCTCTTTCGCTTCTTTCGTGCTCATTAAACCTTTCATACAAGTTTGTAGGTTTAGAGTACTCTTGACCTGGCCCTTATTTTAAATGTCCTGGATTTTGTCCAGGAACGTTCGCCTTGGTCTTCCCCTTCCAACTTTCCCATTTACCCTTGACTCATAAATTCTTTTTGTCAGTCTCTTTTNATTTGATCAAAGGTTTGACTGTCATAACTGTTCTCGTTGCCACTTATACTATTATTGGAAGCGTAATTGTCACCACTCTCACTTCCAAACTGTTGGTGGCCAGAATTGAAGGTCTGTTCATATCCGCTCATTTGAGGGTAGTTCTGATCGTTGAAGTTGTTGTTTTGGAACTGCGGTTGAATGTTGTTCTGTTGGCTGTCCTTGTTGAGATCTTGGTTGTTTTGTATTTCTAAAGCATGCTTCTGCATCTCCATTTGTTGTATTTGTTGCATTGTGTGAGCTACAAATGCTTGATGTTGTGACTGATAATTCTCAAAAGTTGCTTTGGTCTGTTGTGACAAATGTGCTATAGCGTTAGAGTGCTGCGAGATCAGGTTGTTTTGATACTCTTGGTATGAGCTTGTTGGGCTTTTCATTTTTTTAATAACAGCAGCATCAAAGTAGTTTGATTTTGACTCCCAAAGCCGGAGCAACTTGTTCAATTTAGCCTCCTGCTCCTCTGTGACAGCTATACTGGCATTGCAAAACATTGGAACCACCACATTTTCCAAGTTTTTCTTGAGATCTTCAGCGTTTTTGCGTGCACAATGATGCAGTACGTCATTGATGAGGTAAATGATGTACTGCATCATTGTGCACGCATAGAATTAGAAGTAACCCACAGCATAACATTTCGTAATATTGCACAATGTTTTTAGTATTTTTAAGTGTTGCCGTTATATTATTCAATAACTCCCAACATTTCATAGCTATCAGTGTTGTCAGTGTTTTTTACATGAAATTTTTATAAAAACACAAAATGTTAGTTCCCTATTTATACAATTATCATTTTTGGACCCCATATTTTAATTTTGTTGCTAAAAAGATCGATCACAGCAACAGCATCCTCGAGTATTATTTGTGGGGTACTGTGTTTTTGCTTTCCAGCGACGACACAATAGTGAAATATTTCGATATCTCCAACAATTCACTCATCAATAGAGATGAGAAAGCATCACGCCTCATTCCCTTCGGGGTAAGCAGAGACCACGTCCTTCCACTTGCCACGATCCTTGCATATCTCTTTCGCTTCTTTCGTGCTCATTAAACCTTTCATACAAGTTTGTAGGTTTAGAGTACTCTTGACCTGGCCGTTATTTTAAATGTCCTGGATTTGGTCCAGGAACGTTCGCCTTGGTCTTCCCCATCCAACTTTCGCATTCACTCTTGACTCATAAATTCATTTTGTCAGTCTCCTTTGATTGATAATAGATGAGAAAGCCATTCTTGAATATAAATGTAGTCACAGAACTTCTCCTAAATCACTGGACCAACTTTTTTAATATCTTTCGTGTGTCTTCCAGTTGATTCGAGAATAGTTTAGAATGAGAATCAATTGACAAGAAAATCAACACATACTAGGAGGAGTAGGAGCAATACCCATAACTGGTCCCTAAATATACTTAAAGGACTCTTATATCTTAGGGAAGCTTGATTAAATCTATCAGGTGTGTGTTACGGACTCTCTTGAATGAATATTACAATATAATAAGCCTGGATTCGAGAATAGTTTAGAATGAGAATCAATTGACAAGAAAATCAACACATAGTAGGAGGAGTAGGAGCAATACCTATAACTGGTCCCTAAATATACTTAGAGGACTCGTACAACTTAGGATAGGTTGTTGTTATCTGGAATGAGTGTGTTGTGGACTCTCTTGAACCTATATTGCAATATTTATAACCCTTTATATCACTGGTTAAAAAGTTAAAATAGTATGTCAGTGTTTTGCATTCAACGGGAAGTAACAAACAGTGGCGATGTACTTCGGAGGTAATCTGGTATACCGTAAGCTGGATTATGCTATTTTAATCCCTCGGGAATCGGATAACTCTTTATGAACATCCACGGGATAGCTGCTAGCTACTTTTAAATCATTTAACTGTGCTGTTCCCTAAAATTCGGCATTGTTTTTGTTCGAATTCTGTTTTATTTTAAACTAACAGACTTATCCAGTGACACATGAGAGAGTGAGCGAATTTGATTATTATAAAAAGTGGTATAGTCAAGTTTAAAAAATAGATCAAACCTATCACGGACTTTCACATAGAGCTTTTTAAGTGTAACGTTAATCGCTTAGTTGCTCAATCTCTATTGTTCGTTTTCAACCTCTATTGTTCGTTATCTCGGAAGCTGTCTTCCATTTATTTTGGGTTTAAATAGCATATTTATTAAGAAAGATTATAGGCTATATATCATAATGTTACAACTAAAAAAAATCTGAGAAAAAAGAAGCAAAATATATTCGTTTCGAAAGCTTTTAATCCTTCTGATGCAACGCAATAATCTTTTATATAGGAATTGTTAATAAAAGATTGACTCACAATAACCTTTTTTGAAGTAAAACTTCTTTACGCACCCCCTGACTTGGTGAGTAAGCTGGTGTATAAAAGTGTGATTCGACGAAGCAAATGCATTTTACATTAACTCTGTGTTTTTTTTAATGGTGACCAATTTGTTTTCTCTTTATACCCTTTTGTTGTCTCGTAGTCGAAATAGCTGGTTAGCCAGTACATAAAATAAAAGTTAAAAGGATGAACTTAAAATTTAATTTTCCTTCGGCAAGTGTTGCGTGAACTTAAAATTAAATTTGCTCGTTTCTTGGGAAAACTTTACATTCTAATTTCAACCTTATTGCTATATGATAAAGTGGAGATTAGTTAAAATCTTGCAGCCACTGCAGTGTTGCACGAATCGATTAAGTGAACCTCATGATTACGTACTCGTAACCTAGATAAGATTAAATTAGCATTTTGTATCATGAATATTGAAGTTCATCACGTGGTATTCAAATTATATCATAAAACTTTCTGTGTATAAAGACAAAAATGAAAACTTGACATAAAATGAATAAATTCAATTAAAAGAAAGGTGAGACTAAATGTATAGCTCTTTCTGATTGAATTATATTTTAGATATGATCAAGTAATACTTGCATCATCTGCTAATGAGCTACAGGAGATGGTAAATATTATGAATACGGCTTTGAAAACGAAAGGAATGAAAGTGAATGTAAACAAAAAAAAAGTTAGGCTTTTTGAAAGAGATAAAATATTTTGATAGATGGGGAACAAGTAGAAGAGGTGAAAGAATTCTTATACTTGGGATCTAAATTTACAAAAGATGGAACATATGAAAGTAATATTGAAAGGAGAGTGAATGCAGGGAATATGGTAAATGGTGCTCTTTACGCCTTTATGAATAGCCGGATGGTGTCTCAAAGGGGCAGGCTGGCTGTGCATGGAGGAGTGGTGGTGCTGACACATATGTATGGTAGTGAAAGTTGGGTACAGCAGAAGAATCACATAAGTAAAATAAATACGGTAGAGATAAGAGCGTTGAGAGGTCTGAGTGAAATAAAACTAAGTGACAAAGTAATAAATAGCGTGATAAGAGAACGTTCTGGTATAAAAGAAGATGTAATGATTAAAATTGAGGAAGGTATGCTTCGATGGTTCGGGCAAGTAGAGAGAATGAATGAAAGGAGACTGACGAGAAGGATTTATGAGTCAAGGATGAATGGGAAAGTTGGAAGGGGAAGACCAAGGCGAACATTCCTGGACCAAATCCAAATGAAATAAGGGCCAGGTCAAGAGTACTCTAAACCGACGAAATTGTATGGAAGGTTTAATGAGGATGAAAGAAGCGAAGGAGATATGCAAGGGTCCTGGCAAGTGGAAGGACGTGGTCTCTGCCTATCTCTATGGGAATGAGGCGTGATGCTATTTATGTATGTAAAATTATATTGACAAAAAAATAGTACATCTAACTGAGTTTCTTATGGGTTCTTTTTACAAGAGAGCTCCATATAATCGATACTTTTGACCAGACTAAATTTCATGACCCAAAAACATGTCTGTACAAAGTTTTTTAGATAACCCCGACAAGAATTCTCAGTGATCTAACGAGTGTCATCCTAGTTAGTTAGTCATCAACAAGACAGTAATTTCAAAGTGTCAATTAGTTTGTCCCGTCGCTCGGTGATCGCGTTATATTACGATGACGTGACACGAGTCAACACGTCCGTCCGGTTGTCACACGAGTCAGGTGAATCGACAATTTTTGATGTAAAACCAATATAAATAATAGTAAATATTGTTTGCTAATAAGAAAAGTAGCCTTACATTTAAATTATCTGGTAAAAAGGAAACAATAGCGAGCTTATGTTTTTTTTTGGTAGAGACAGGAGGTTTTAGTATGATTGTTTCTGAGATGGAAGCATGATAACCTGGGAAAAGGTACTTTACTTCTTGGTTCTTACATAGCAACGCGCCGGAATGTGATGTGATAGTGCGTTATAAATCGATAAAGCCTGTACGTACTCCAAAGCATGACTCAATGTCACGTTCTCCTTTAACCGAGCTAGAGCTATAAGCAAGCGATAGAGAGGCGCGGTCGGACTCATTTCATAATTCCATAAATAGATTTTAAAGACAACCAAATTTTTCTTTCCGTCCGAATATCTAAACTAATATTATAAACAGAAAACATTTGTGTTTTTGTATGTGAGTATGTATGTTTATAACGTTTTCACACAAAAAGTACTGGACCGATTTAAACAAAATATCGCCATTGTTTCATTAAAAAAATAGCGATCCCTTATAAAAAGGCATTAATATAACCCAATGTGTGAAACATAAAATCTTTTATCGCGTCATCTTTAGATTTTAACCAAAATTAATCTATTGTCTGACCTAATAGACTTTGCCACGAGATGGGTATCTACGCAGGTGAAACCAAGGGGCATTGCTAGTAGATAGATAGATAGATAGAGTTAGCCATTACAATAGTAATCAAGCTGTAGCCCTTGATTTATCCAACAGCTGACATTCGACACCCGTCGCGGGACACTCACTGACACGGCGCAGCCTGAAGTGACACGCACGTCCCGTCACACGTCATCGCACGCCCTGATTTACAGCGTGACAGCGGGTAATGAAGCCTTCATAGGGGGCCAATTGACTTGTCCCGTGAAGTGGGGCAACTCGTCTTCTGTGAAAGGCTTAAATCTATTTACATACCGTGGCTTTGTCGAAGGACTGCAGAGTTAGATTCATCGAATATGCGAATTAGATCTAAATGAAATAAATGTCTACACTACATGAACTCTGTAATGCATTGTCTCGTATACTAAAATGACACAAGTAGGTGAACAAAATCATGAATGGTTTCTACAGTATGTCAGGGTTTGATGAAGTATTTTATAAAAAGTGTAACCCCGAGCTAACTTGGGTACAAGGGGGCATCAGCGAATCCATTTAAGCATTTTCTCGGTACCAGAGTTGTACACCAGTGGAAAAAATTGCCTGAGAGTGTGATGACTGCGAGATCGCTAAATCAGTTCAAGAATAGACTGGAGAAGTACAGAAATGGCAATAAGCACAATTGATTACACGAAAATTGACATAGGCCTATCACCGACTGCCTCATTGGTCTAGTGGTTAGCATGTTTGACTACAGACATGAGGTCCTGGGTTCGAGTCCCGGGTCGGGCAATTCAAAAATCAATATGGAGTTTTCTATTAAGATTTTCTCAATATTTGCTCCACCCCTGTGCTTCGGAGAGCACGTTAAGCCGGTCCTGCACCTGATCTCTCTCTCCGGTCGTGTTGGATTGCCGTCACGTTGGACTATGAGAGTGAAGGAATAGACAGTTCACTTATGTACTATGCCTACCAATCCGCAATGGAGCAGCGTGGTGGGTCTATGCTTTAAAAACCCTCGCTCCTCGGAGTGAGGAGGCCTGTGCCCAGTAGTGGGACGCTAATTTAGGCCAATTGTTTTATAAAAAAGAAACATACGTATACGTAAACACCCTCTCAACCCCCCATGCGGGTGGACTTTCGTAAAGCCGTTCTTAGCTGACCTCTACTCTGCAAAAGGAATATCCCTACCAAATTTCAAGACCCTATGTCTTATGATTCCAGAGATATCAAGATTCAATAGATACCTGGATATCTCTCATGTACATGTATATGTATATATAAATTAACATTAATAGAAGTATGATATCAATGTGTCCGATATAGATTCGTGAGATTTACAATATGGGTCCAAGAGAGTCGCAACGAGAGAAATCCAGAGCAATTAAAATAATGTCTATGTATATATACGAAAATTTTCTGTGCTTCTATAAAAATCTTGACAATTTTACGAAGAAAATTGATTCCAGCAGATGTAACTTACGATGTAAAAGAAAAATTGTTATAAGTTCTAGTAGACTGCATAAAATTAACAATTCATTCAATAGTGGACTGTATAGGTAAGTAGCAGCCCGTTAACGTCCCACTGCTGGGCTCAGGCCTCCACACTCATAAGAGAGAGTGTTTTGAGACCATGCATAGTATACAAGTGCACTCTCTATTCCGACACAGTCCGACGTGACGGCAATCCGACACTCGCGGTGAGAGATCAGCTAAAGGACCAACGGCTTAACGTGCTCGCCGAGGCACGGGGGTGGAGCACACGGCTAACTTCCCAACTTCGGGCAAATATTGAGGAAATCTTAATAGAAAACTCACGATTTTTTTTCCCAACCCGGGACCTTCAGTATTTAGCCGAACATGCTAACCACCAGACCAATGAGGCAATATAATAAACACCCAGAATAAATTGATGTCACTTAAAAAACTGAAATCGAAAGCTAATTAAGGAATCCTTCTATAATTTGAAGGATAAAAGGACCTTTGTGTTAGCGGAGGAATTTTGTTGTTAATATTGTTTATGGAATAAGTTTCGGGTTTGATTATTGATGTAACGTTTGATTCTTTCTTCTGTGTTATTATTTAAGGCGTTTAGTTTATGAATGTGTAGAATTTACGGTGACTCTTTGACAATAATTGGAAAGAATAAAGGCTGCGATATTGACGTTTTGCGAAAAAGTATTACGAAAGCTAAGAATTGAGATAAATATAAGCAACGTATTCTGTAATAATAGATGGAAGTTGTACAAACAAGTCATTCAAGGGTAACTGTATACGTTTCTATAAAAAGCTCCCAGAAGAAGTTACAAAGATGTCTCTTAATACATTTAAATCTTTTATTAAAAGAAAACTAATTTAGAAATCATTCTATTTGAAAGAATACTTAGAAGACAAAAAAGCGTGGGAGTGAATGAATTGCTCTATATGTATATAGATAATGGTAATGATGATAACAAAAAAAAAACGTACACCCGATTGAGTTTGTTGTGGGCTCTTCTCAGATCAGGACGCGAAGGAACCCTCGTAACTTTAGATTGTAAGTCGTTCTTTAATGTTATCATCAGTCATTCATTGAAATAATATATAGAAAAAACGATATTTGACGATTCAAAAGTGCTGTAACAGGCCTCTACTTGAATAAAGATATTTTGACTTTGACTTTATTTTACTTGGTCTGTTCCAGTTGCTCACAGAAGCAATGTATTACACATTGTAGCATACAAAACTATCTTTAAAAGAGTAATCGTTGAGTTTCATGCCGATTTCTTCTCATGGGATTCAACATCCGGACCGGTTGAAGATTTGTTACCAACAGACAGACTACTGACGATTCAAAAGTGCTTTTTGGGCCTAATCGAATAAAGAATATTTTGATTTGATTGATTTGTAAGTCGTTCTTCACATCGTCATCAGCCGCACATCGAAAAATATTACATAAAGAATTTTAGATTTTTTTATAGCCTTGGTAAACAAACGAGCTTGCGGGTCACCTGATGATTACCGCCGCCCCATGGACACCTGCAGCACCATAAGGACCACTGATGTGTTGCTAACCTAATAAAAATGAGTTTAACTGCCTCTGAAACCTCTCTAAGTTATAGCCTTGCGAAAACAACGTGGCTGGGAGTTCGTTCCACATCTTGCACGTGCGCGAGAAGAAGGATCGACGAAATCGAACTGTGCCTGAAGGCCACGCATCCAGGGTGTGGGGATGAAATTTTTTTTTCTGCGCGTAGTCCGGTCATAAAGTCGAGACGGTGGTACCAAATCAAAGAGCTCATCAGAACAATCCCCGTGATAGATACGATAGACCACACATAAAGACCTAACGTTTCTATGGTGTTCTAGCGTTTCTAACTTGCGTGTTAACTGGGATTTGTCGACGATTCGGGCTGCTCGTCTCTGTATTCGGTCAAATGGAAGGAGTTGGTATTAGGGTGCTCCAGCCCACAGATGAGAGCAGTACTCGAGGTGCGGTCGGAATTGGGGCTTATATAGAAGCATCCTATGCTCGGGCACAAAGTACCGCTTGGCCCTGTTGAGCACCCCAAGTTTTTTTGAAGCCAGTTTGGCTTTGCCTTCCAAGTGAGCACGAAACTGGACTTCACTGGAAATGTCGACGCCTAGGATCCCAATGTGATTTGAGGTGGTAAGGGAAATGTTCTGGAAACTTGGTGCGAGGCTGAAGGGAGTTTTTTTGGCTGTAAAAGCGCACACTTGAGTCTTAATTGGATTAAATTGTACAATATTCTTTGTACCCCAATCAGAGACTTGTGTGAGTGTTGTCTCAACCTCCGCCACCAGATTGCGTCGCCACGCCTCTAATTGTGTGGGAGAGAGCTGTGCATGGCCATTGTAATAGGCGTCTCCTGTACCATCATCATAACAATGAATATTACTGATTTGTAACATATCATTGATAAACTGGATGAATAGTGTTGGAGACAGCACTGACCCCTGCGGTATACCAGCATTTACGGGCTTAACATCGGAGCAGAAACCGTCGACAACGGTTTTGATGCTGCGCGCATTTAAAAAGCTGGTAATCCAGATACACAGCTTCTCGGACAGTCTGTAGGATGATAGCTTTGAGAGCAGCCCCTTGTGCCATACCCTATTAAAGGCCTTGGCATTGTCTAAGCTTACAGCAAGTGCTTCCCCTTTACTCTCAATTGCCTCTGCCCAGCGATGGGTAAGATAAACTAAAAGATCACCACCAGAGCGGCCGTGGCGAAAACCATACTGTTTGTCACTTATCAGCGCGTTGTCTTCTAAGTACTTTAGCAGTTCGGTGTTCATTATCTTCTCCATCACTTTGGATTGCAATAGGCCTATAATTTGACGGGTCCGAATTGTTACCTTTTTTCTAGATAGGGTGAACTGAGGCCACTTTCCAAGGGGCCAGAAAAATTCCAGAGGAGTATGAGATTTGGTACAATCGTGCTAGTACGGGTGTCAAGTTGCAGATGCAAGTGTTGTACACTTTTGCAGGTATTCCGTCGGGCTCACAGGCTTTGTTGATATCCAAAGGGAGAAGTACATTTGAATAAAGTCCACGTATTTACCAACACCTATTGAGTTTATCGTTAAATGGAGAGCTAAAATTAGTAACCGTAGTCAGGTCATAAGGGTTACGGACTTATAAAGGTTAAGAACCAGTCAAACCATGCAAATATTATACAACTTTAATTTCAAAATAGGAGGCCACAGCGCAAATTTCGCACACGTCAAGTGTTTTTGAGATATCTCTGAAAATATACTTTTAAATTATATAATGCAACGGATTATAATAAAGATACTAACGTTTACATTATTGATACTGTATCTCTATATAACTTTTCCAATTACAGCTTTTTACCTGACCATTTGCTTATAATTATCCTTAAGAGATAGATAACTAAGGTATACAATAGAAATTTCTCTTCTATACATTGGTTTGTTTTACAGACAGATAGACGAAACGGAGAAATTTGTATTTTAATATGGAAGATTTCTTTTATCTGTATGTGTGACTGAAAAGCCTCCTAAGCTGGGCAACTTTTCATTGACTTAAATCTTATGAGAAACAATTTCTCTTACGATAATAAAGTTAAAATAATTTAACCTAAATCAGAACAGGCAAAGAAAATATATGTATCACAAAAAACCTATTTAAATTTTCACTCGAAACGATATTTTAGGAGTTTCCTCTCAAAATATGTATGCTAAATGAACACCAGTCTCCACTCGGGGCGAAAGATAAGTCAATTTCTGTGTAAACAAGTTCACCTGCCATCCAAAGGCGGGCTGTAAAACGAACTGAATTTACATTCTCTACATAAAACAACATTTCTGTAAAAGCAGACATCTCCCATTTGTGTTGGTAAATTCTTTTATCTCTCTATTGTCTTTGCGAATACGTTCAGAGTATTACGTAAAACGTGGCCAAAAAGGGTGGAATTCGCCATTTAGGAATTAGCGACATGCTCTCGCGAGATTTGCAATCGTTTACATAATTTTATACAAATATCATGACGTACATCTTCTTATATATAAAAATGAATTGGTATTCGTTAGTCTATAATTCGACATCAGCTGGATTGATTTGGCTAATTTTGGTAGTTGCAGACGGGAGCAGCGAGCCTAGCGCGTTGCCGGTGGTCACTAATTCTGATTGGTCAACCAGCGGCGTCCCCCCCTCCTCCCGTGCCTACCTTTGCACCCGCGATCGCCCTCTCTCCCGCTCGTAACGCCGCATGTGCCTGTCGAGTGGGAGGATTGTATAAAAAGCCCTGTACTTGGAACGACGTCAAGATCCGTCTCAACTTTCCGCCTAGGAAGAGACGGCCTAAATATGTCCTAGACGACCCCGATTACAAGATGATAGTCGATAATCTACTACCAGATAGGGACAGACACTAATACAAATGCTACACACCGACTCTAGAGTCGAGGTCCCCGATTTCTGACGAAATTCGGACGTGGTCCACCCATGCACCCGGGAACGCTCTTGATAAGTTCTTAGTCCTCCCCAATGCCCGATATGATGATACATGATAACGTCCTTCAAAATTGAGCCTCTCGCAGGAAAGGCCCTTTGGACCGGCGTTTCCCATGAGAACGAGTCCTTTTCAGGGCTCGCACTCGAATAGTAGCGGCCTCCTCCGAAGAGCCCGTCCTTCTTTCCAATTACGCTGTAAAAAAACCCAGTAGGGCTAATAGCTAACGACATTCCGAAAAAAAAATGACGTCACAATTTGAACCCGAAGAACCGATATTCAAAGATCCAAGCCCGAATATCAACAAACCGAACTCGCAACACCCGAACGATCGAAGCATTAAACCTGGAAAAGCCAAACAACTGAAGACCATAGCACCGAGTATTGAAGCCCCGTGCCCGCTGAAGTCCTAAGAACCCCATAAAGTCCACTGAACCTGGAAGGGTTTGCCTGAACCTGAACCCTTCCCTAACATAGATTTTTTTGTGGATTTACTTGTGGAAGTCCAGGGCCAGGATTCAGTGGACTGTATCGGGTTCTTAGAATTTCGGTCTTCGGAGGTTCAGTTGTTTTGACTTGAGTCTTCGGTTCTACAGAGTTCTGGTTCAATGTTCATAAGTCGCGCTTAATACTGGGATCCACTCCAATCGGGAATCTAAGATGAAATGTGACTGCAAACTCTGGGAGAGGTCTTTTATACAACTCTCCCACTGGGCACGTACATATGGCGTGACGAGCAGGAGAGAGGGCGATCGCGGGTGCTGTGGTAGGTGAGGGGGTCGCCGGGGGTGGACCAATAAGGATTAGGCTGGGCTCGGTGCTCCCATCCGCAACAGAAGGTTTATGAGGCGAGTAAATAGGAAAAAACATTCATGCTCGTCCCGTCGTTTAGAAATCAATTAAAGTTATAAATAGTTTAATGTGCTAGGAAAAAGTATATCTTAAAAATATTAATTTAGTATTTTATACATTTATCTCTTAAGGATAACACATAGTAACCATTTTTATCTTTTACATATTACAAAAACATGTGCATTAATTAGCAAGCAATTTTATAGATGCAAATATTATTTTTTACCCAGTTAAATAAATTACATACGTTGTACATTTCATGTAGATGAAAACTGCTCTTAACAGCATTTTATTAAAATGGATATCTTAGGAGATATCAGCGACCTAATAGGGACAGTGGTTAGTAATGTTACATAAAATGAAATAGATGCCGTACTTTAACACCCATATTTAGTTTGGTTTCGCCGTAACATCTTTTTCTATGAAGGAATATAAATTTCGCAGGAATTTTGTATATTCTCAGTGTTTTATTGTCTTATATAATTATAAACTCGGCAGACGCCGTCCTGTCTTTCGTTTTATTTATTTCAGTCGAAATGGATTTTAAAAAAGTCCAAGAGAAAATTCCAGAGATTTTTCAATTGAAAAATATAAAACAATCGAGTTGTTGCCATCCCTGGAGTAGAAAGAATTAACTATGCACTTCCTAACAGCAGTTACGACTGAGAGAGCGTTATGAATTTTCCAGTTTGTCAGAATTTTCCGACTCTCTTTTGTAATGAATTTGGACTCGCACTATTGGTACGACGCCTTTACTCGCTTTGCTAGAACACTTTTTGGACTTAATATCTGACTGATGAAATTGTATTCCTAAATTTATCCCAGGGATTGCTTGGAGGAGTCTACGTGACATTAAAATCAATCAATTGATGTTTACGTAAGTTAGTCGACAGCAGAACTCATTAACGATCATTCGTTTTAAAAGATAATTGCATCTCTTTCTATTTAAGTCATAATGTGTATTATCTATTTCGCTCCTTGGTAACTGTCGTAAGAAAATATGCATAGAGAATAAATCTGTTACAAAGTGACCGTTACTAACGGTGCTTATGCTAACTTATTAAGATAGATTGAGATTTCGTTTTTTTGCAGTATTTTATAAACTGTGAGTGTTTATTACTGATTATTTGTGTTTTTGATTGTACAACAACAAATACAACAATGAAAATGCTTGAGGTAAGCTCAAAGTTGAGCGTAACATGACGCTTCATCAGAGTTTTAATTTAATTAACGAAAGATTAACTATTAGCAAAAATAAATATCATAACATTTGATAGTCCTTTGTGAACATTTCCCAAGTCCCAAGAGCCACTTTAACACGGTTCGACCCGCGGGGCAATCGACGTAAAAACTTCCGTTAACGAAGCGAGAACATGGATGGACTCAAACAGATATATCTCAAGTCGGAATAAATCCAGCAAAGGGAATATGTTCACTGTGATAGAACTTTTATATATATACAATCTTTTGGACTGCTGACTGATCATTTATAGACATGAAATTCTTAATTTCCTTACAAATTTTAACTTCCACTAAAAATCACCTAAGTGGACTATCTATATAATAAATAAACTATCTAGTTTTATAGATATATCCTATTAAAATTCTATGAAAATTTTACCCGTGGAAAAGCTGATTTTACAATCAGTGAGTCTTTTTCCTGAGGATACCATCTTCTGCTAGAGGTCGGCTAACTTTTGGGCTATTGGGAGACAGCTACAAGGATTGTTTAAACCCAATGTTTGGCTCGCGAAAGACCGTGGGCTAACCGGGGCCCATATGCCGCTTCTATACGGTCCGCCAAATGCTCGGCGCAGAGATAATCAAGTTCCACTGGGATCGGTACCTTAAACTAGCACTTACCTCTATGCCTATCTCCGTCCGGTGGTACGGTTCTGGGATCACGTGAATGTGTATAGGGTATTTCTATTGCATTGTGTGTATGCGTCACCAAAAACTGAAATGCACTGAGCACTCGTTCGCAGAACGTAACCACTAGTTCGTGGCAAAGCAGCTTCACGTTAGCACCGTTCAAATTTCCTACGCCATTCGGGCCACAAGCACAATCCCAACAAAAAAATGGCTTCAAAGTACACAGCAAATTGAAGAAACACACTATATAACAACAAAATAGCAATTAGCACGTGGAATCTTACAAAAAAGGGGGCGTAAAATCGCACAGCGTCCGCGCCGATCGCAAAATGCCATACAATTGTCTGTCAAAAACGGCTCCCCGCGCGCAACCCCCCGCTAACTTCCTACCGTACAAACTTCACGTCGCAGACAGCGCCACATGTCTCAAGCGGACGCTTAGGAAATTAGCCGTTCGCGAATAAGGATCAGGGCCTTTAGACAAGTTACTTTCGAAAATTGCTAACGCTCAAAAATGTATGGCAATTATGTTTCTTATCGAAACTAATCGAAAAGTTAAACGTCATTTCCATACATTTTTTGAGCGTTAGCAATCTTCGATGGTAACTTGTCTACGGGCTCAGATATTTCATTTGCACTGCATCTAATGATTTAAGAAGTCGGTCATCTTCTACAATGAATTCCTAGCTTGTATCTCCTGTCATTATACAGAAGTTAAGCTGCTCGTTCCTATAGTTTCGCAAGTCTAATTGTATGAAATTAAAATCAAAATCAAAACATTTATTCGCTGAATGTGGTATATATGTTGGAGTGCTATAGTCTGTGGAACGCTGGCGCGATCTGTCTATCGGCGTGGGGCAGAGTGAATAGTAACAATCCGGCGCGCGTCTCTCGATAGTTCTCGGATGACGGTCTGACAGAGCGGTCGATTATTGAAACTGTCGCGTTCCTAGCTATATTTATATTATTAACGTGAACTTATACTTTACATTATATTACCCCTTATCAAATATAGTTACTTATTATTACTTATTGCGAGATTCACTTTAAATAATCGTCAACGGAGTAGAAGGTTGTATTTTTAAATTGCAAGGCATACTCCCTTATATCTTTTGGTAATTTATTAAAAAATTTAGTAGCCGTCACGCAAACTCTTTTATTAAAAAAGAACTATTATGATCGGGATATCGAAATCTGTCTTTACTGCGTTCTCCCTTAAGCCTTTTGAAAGGGTTTTCATTATTTTTTTGAAAAATTGCAATTCATATATATATGTCGGAGAATAGGAGAGAAGGAGGCGTAAAGCATAAGGGCGTAGGTTTCTCTGTCGTCATCATCATCAATGGGATCCATAATTTAATTTCTTATACTATGGGCGTTCGTGGGTAATGTTGGTGGAATCAAACACTTTATTAATCAATTTGGATTATATTGTTCAATCACTTAATGTTCCCGATATCAATTTACACAAACTCATTGACAATAACAGCTAAGAACGCGACAGTTCCAACAGTCGAGACTCCCGCCGGACTGCCACTATTGACTCTGCCCCACGCCGATAGATGGCGCCAGCGTTCCTGAGACACCTGCCCTCCGACATATATATAACGACGGCACAGTCAGGACATTTAATTTCTTAAAGTACGGCTTGCAGCCTTCACTTTTTTAATTCCACATATCGCTTTTTACCGTGCAACAAATACGCTATTAATATGATTAGAGGTTTCCCAAAAGATAATACCGTACCTAATTATGGGTACTGCCTGGGCATAATATGCTACTAATAACGTTTTTTGGTCAATTTTTCTGCTGCTACAATTTATTGCTGCGTATTGGATAGTAAACTGCAAGAACTAGAAATAGCAATAGAAGATAAAATTGGGATGTCAAAGAGATCAGTGAAATTAGAAAACTTGGAGAACCCGAGACTAAATATCGAATTCATTCATAATAGAAATTTTGTAAACAAGATTAAGGGAACTAAAGGGAATCTGAAAACGTATTGCAATTCAATGTCAATGACATCAGTTGAATAGAAAAAAAAACAGATCTTTAAATGATGCCTTTGTAAGAAGACAAGTGGAGGCTTAACTACCGTTTCCCGAATTAAAGAATAGACAACTTATATTAATTAAATGAGGAAAATCATATCCCAGGAGGTAAGAATTGGTTACGGCATGTATATTAAAGGAACGAATTGGCAATTCCAGTAAGTTTCAGTTGGAGTAAAGACTGCCTTCACTAAACATCAGAATAACAAACAGTAGAACTGTATATTTAAATTAAAAGAAAACTAAAATGCATTCTCTTAACCGGATACAAACTTCACTAAAATCAAGCACATGTATACACGCAAACTGTTTTAAGTAAAAAAATATTATTAATGAACTGTATTTGCTCGAGAAGGGCGAGATCCTCTGACACAATTATTTACATATTTAGTAAAAGATCTCAACGTAGGGTGTGTTATGTAAGAAAGGTTTACTATATTTCTATGGGCGAGCAAATTTAGTTAAATACGCAAAGAGGTTTTGGTAGCCCTTTGAAAGTCCAATCATCTGGACTGCTACTTACTTCATGCATTTATCCAGTTTATAAATTATTAGATAATCTTCGATATCATTTACTGAAATGAGCTTTATAGTTTTCTTGGTAAATGTGATATAAAAATTAATAGTGTTTATTACATCTGCCAATGAAAACTATCCCTATTATGGATAGATATAGCCGCAGGCATTTCACAAATAATGTCATTTTTACTTCTGATAAATAAAGTCTTTATCTCTCAAACGACAACTCAAATAAATATGAAAGTTATCAAACGACAAAAGAAAATGTCTTGCCTCTGACATTCGGTTTGAAGTCAAGGTCTCGACAGACACAAAAGCGAAATTCTCAAGTGGTTTAACGTCGCTTTTATCTATTAATATAATAAATATGAATTACTATCTAAAGATCAATAATTTGATTAGAATAGAATCGACGAATATCATATACATTATCACGTACTTGATTACAAACTCCCTAAGCCCTAAACGTAACGCAGAACGCAATGTTCTTTCTTTAACGGTATATTGAGGTAATACTAAGCAGGATACATTATTAATAATAATACGCATAACAGCGCCGAAACCGTCCACCCGCGCCTCACAAAACATACCAGATGCACTACAGCGCCACGGATACCCCATCACCACCCTGAACGCGTTATTGTACCCTGGACGCGCAGCGCGCCATATACTCGCTTTGTATATTTGGTTCACAAGCTGCAGGTGTAAACAGTGCGTGTTGCCAGTGATGACCTACGGCTACGAAACGTGGTCGCTGACTATGGGCCTCATACGAAAGCTTAGAGTCACTCAGCGTGCGATGGAGAGGGCTATGCTCGGAATTTCTCTACGTGATCAAATAAGAAATGAGGAGATCCGTAGCAGAACCAAAGTCACCGACATAGCCCTACGAATCGCGAACCTGAAGTGGCAATGGGCGGGGCACATAGTCCGACGGACCGATGGACGTTGGGGCCCGAAGGTGCTGGAGTGGCGACCCCGCACTGGGCGGCGCAGTGTAGGGAGACCTCACACAAGATGGACTGACGACATATAGAGGGTCGCTGGTAGCCGCTGGAACCAGGCGGCGCTAGATCGGGCCTTGTGGACATCATTACGTGAGACCTATGTCCAGCAGTGGACGTCCATCGTTTGAAGCGACGAAGCTGCTGGTGTAGAAAGACTGGTAATGAGCTTTGAAAAGACTAATTTTGACTTCTGTAGTACACCGCGCAAACCTGCGAGCCAACATATTACAACGGACAGATAGCGCCCTCCGTTCCCTTTCTAAGTCCTCGTTGTCTGTGAGACTCTCGTCGACCCAGTGGCCGAGGTACTTGAAATGTGAGACCCTTTTGAGCGCCGTACCTTTGAAAGTTATACTTGGTACATTTTGGATAGTTTTGTTTTGGGCTTTAAAGATCATGAATTCACTTTTGTTTACGTTGTACCTCAACCCATGAGTCGACGTAAAAGCGTCACATACGCCGAGCAGTCGTCTCAGTCAACCAATGGACTTAGCAGTACCATATCGTCGGCTTAACTAAAATATCATTAATGCATATCAGCTAACTAAAGCATTTCATGCACCCTAGGAGGTATTGCAAAAATTTGGGTGAAAATGAATCTGCTTCTGTGTCTATTAAATATAATCCAAATATTCTTACAGATCCTATGACAGACAATTCTGATTATTATGAAAGTCGGTTTTAAAAAAAACCAACCGGAGGACTGCGGTGCCAAGTTAGCTTTCATGTCAATTTATTTGATCTTCTTCTTTGTGTGACTCTCTATTGCCCGTCAGTTCTACAAATCTTGCCTGATCTTTGATGAATTATAAATAAACTTCAAAACCTGATAGCTAAGTTGCTACGTTACACATGGCCCAAATATTCAAGGTCAAATTTTGAGGTTTGATCAACGAACTTCAAACCGCTCTCCTAAACAATCGTTTTTTTGTACATTTGACTTTCCTAAGGACCGTTGGCATTTTTCGGACATCTTCAAAGGACAAGGACCACATTTGAATAGTCAAGGTTGGTCCTAGAGAGTAGGATATCTGGAAAAAAACCATCAACTAGACCGAGGCTGCAATGGATGGACAATATACGGGAACAGACCGGCCATAACAACGCACAATAAAAAAAGATTGCTCAAGGTAGCAGCTAGAGACATGTGGCGAAAGATTGGGCCTTGTGGGCGTCATTACTTGAGACTCCAGAGAGTCCAGCTGTGGACGTCTATCAGTTGAAGCGAAGAAGCTCAAGATTTCACTGACCACGAAACTTTATTTTCAAGAAAGCACACGATGATGATGAGGGGTCGCAATATAAATAAAAGATTGATAACTTCTGAGCAGACTTTTTACGGTTTCCAGCAATAAATAAAGTCATTATTGAGAAAGTTTTTTCGTATATAATTTGACAAGCTGTAAAAAAGTCTGATTCTAAATTTTTGCTGTAAAATTTTCATCAGTTTCAGCAGCTATACGGATTTGTGCAATAACGAGTCACGTTTCCAGAAAACCCCAGGTAATAGTAATAAGATAGGGTAGACAATTTGACCGTTTCCAATCCTTCTGCGTCCCAGAGTGCTCGTTAAATCGTCGATCTCGGTTTCCTATCAGCAATATTTGATAATGTTTAAACTGGAGGTAAACCTCAATCCTAAAAGATCAAATGACAATTATCCGACGTTTAAATATTGAATTCAGCTATAATGACATATCTGCGTTATTGTTAAGAATACCAAAATAAAATAGCAAGATTTCCGAGAGTGAGGTGATCCATAGCCCATAGCATTGTATAAAAGTATAGTTACGTAAATATATATAGCCTATAGTCTACATCGTTAAATAAGCTACAAAATTACATAAATTTTTCTAGTGTTTCATAATGAAACATTTTATGCAGCCACAGTCTTTAATTTTAAGTCTTTGGTTAAAATATGTGTACATTACATATTTTAACATGATTTTCAGAATTTTATATACCCTTCCTGACTTTCCAAGAAAAATAAACCCTTCACGTTTGTCTGTCGTAAGATTAAGTTTGACAAGTCGAATGCTTAATGTAATTTGTAACGTAAGTAAATATTTCTTTAGATAGAACATTCATTACTTCTGTTTAATTAAACTCGATTAATATAGAATGAAGTTTAAGATAAATAAAATATTTAAGCAGATATTGGACCCCTTTGAATAACATTCCAATGACTGCATTGTACGTGACCATTTCCGCAGAAGATTCAATTGATAAAGTAAGCTATTATGTAAATATAGTTTCCTAGAATAGCAGATACCAGTAAAGGAATAGGCAGCGTTTCCAATGAAAGCTCCCAGGCAGCTTTTCTGAATCTTGTTTTAATTATCCTTATATTTCAACTAATTAATACAAAACCTTTACAAATTATATACCTAAATGCTCTTTATGAATCACTCTATCTATTAGTGGGAACAGCATGAAAATTCGTTCAGACAGACATATCCGGAGAAGGATTTTGTTTTGTAATATGTAAGGTAGTGAAACGTGTTTCAATTTACCAGTTAAACGTATTTAAGAGTACATTATGGCGTTAATTAACTCTGAGCAAGCAAACGACATCAAAACTCGATTTCTAATTAAATCTAGAGCTAACTCTTGGCCTTTAATGGTACTTGAACTGAAGTGAAATTGGGCGGTGACTCAGTGTCAAATGCACGCGCCGGACCGCCCGCGGGAACGTTGGGATTTCGTATTTTCTAGCTCTCCAAATAAATACTCACTGGATATAGAGTTTATCCAGTAATTTTTATTATATTACTAGTTTACTCACGCTGTGCAATCCCGTGAAAATACGTTCTTAGTAAGAGTTCTACGCCGCGAAAGGAGTATCTATACCGATCTGGAATGATGAAGAACAAGCGACAATTGTTGCTGTCTGTGCCTTATATTATTCTGTATTTCTAGTTCCCTATATGCTGTGTATTTCTCAGATATTTAACAGTTAACCCATCTGTATAAATCCATCAAAACGTATTGTAGATCATTCAAATCCAGGTAAGTCATTCTCGAGTTATAAATGGTGTAACGAAAACTACTTTGTTTTATATATAGCTAGATAAATATCGCGAAAATCTAAGAAAATTTAAAATCATTTGTGAAATAATTGAAACTTTTCTCAGTAACTTAATTCGGAAGGTTTCTTTTGATATAAATGATATCGCTTACGTAACGTAGTGAGGCCAGAGCTTCCAGTTCAACTTGTGAAATACTGCACTTGTTCTCAAACTTCCAAGTCGCAGTTACAGGGCGTATTTTACCTGCGAAAGAAGGAGAAAGTCATGAGATTACAGACACTTAATTGTGAGAGTCGATAGTGTTTGTAAACTTTAATGAAATGGCAATAGAAAGTCACATACTCCAATTCAGTTCCATTGACTTAGTATAATGTAGTTTATACAGTCGATATTTCAAGTTACCTTGGAGATGTTGAGATTAAACTTGTATTTTTAAATCTTCATTAAACTTTGTACTTAAACTATCCTTTGAAAGTCCCTTCAAAATCGGTGTAGCCCTATTTCGGAGAGAAAATTCTAGAATAAAAAGGTTATATTTATTGCTTAAAGGTTAGAGCTTGTAATATAGCTATATGGTACATTTGGAATACATATTTTATGCTTGAAGACACGTCTATTCTGTTAAAATAGTAACTAGCCACGGCCGAAGCCTTTTACCAACCAGAATCTGATAAATTAGTAAATGTATCCAACTGGCAACATAGCTGTTATTAGCTCCATTGCATTGCAGGACTTTAAAGAGAAGCTTTTATTCTGTTGTCTATTAAACTCGTATTGCCATCCATGTATCGCATGTCGCATTACAATGAAAGTTCTGCAGTTCAGGAAATGATGATAAAAGTTTAACTGTTGGATGAAGAAATGTTTTCAATTATCAAAACACCAACTCACACTTAGAATTTATTCACTATTTGAATGTATACAATTTAGCACTATTTCTCCTGAAACAACTACTTCACGAAACACTACGCTCATATAATTGTTCTGCTTGTGTTGCCACTATATTATTTAAAAACTCCCAAAATTTTAGTGCTATCTATAGTCTAACATGTGGCAGTTTAGGAATTGTAGTGATTTCAATGAAAAGTTCTGCTAGTTTTATACAGAAAAATTGTGTGTCATTCCGCGGGTAGTCGGAGAATCCATTCGGAGTTGTTCGTCAGTGTGTTATCTCCCGGTCGCCGCCGCGGGCGTCACTTCCCACGGAATAACATTTTTGATAGTGTCGTATCTCTCCACACCCTCTGGGACCGCGCAGATATATTTTATTGCCGCAGCTGTATTAGCATTTTTCGGGTATTCTTTACTCCGAGAAGAAAAATTATGCCTTCAAATTGGCTCAGGTCCCCGTATATTGGATTACGTAGTGGCAACAAGCGAGCCTTTTCCTCCGACGTTTTATTGCCATGTGATATCGTATGCGTAAATTTCCTTCACTTTATAATAAACTAGATATTTTACCGAGGGAATATGGGAAAAGGAATGTCTATGCCGAACTTCATATCAATCGGTTGAATAGTTTAAAAGTCGCTCAGTAATATGTAGGATAAGTAATATTCTCAGATTCAAATCAAATTATCCTTATTCATTATGCTGTAATAGGTACAGCACTTTTGAGTCGTCAAATAATATTTATTTTCCTTTTCCACACTCTAGTTCTAATGTATGTTAATTTTTACCATCATAATTACAATATCATATTAATTTATTATATTTAAATTCAAATTAGAGCAATTCGTTTACTCCCACGCGTTTCTATCGTCTAAGTATTCTCGCAACTTATAATATGATTTTTAAGTAGCTTTCTTTTTCTTTAACAAAGATTTTAAATTTATTAAGCGGCATTTGTAAAACTTTTTTGGGAGTTTATTATAGAAACGTATACAGTTACCCTTAAAGGAGTTGTCAATTTGGCTACCAGAATTTACAACAACTTTATTTTTATTTCTTAAGTTGTATGAAGTACATTCACTTTTCTTATTAAAAGAGTCAATTTCCACAAAGATTCTTTATTATTACTCATCTCATGCCACAAATAGAACGACTTAAAACACAATACTAGTAAACAATGTTGATCCAAAATGAGAACTATCAGATGTCGAATGTTACTCATTCTCATGTGCTACTATTACTTATACCCCCCATTCCCCTTTGTAAAACTCCTTACTCAAAACTAATAAGTCCAACAATCACAGTCGTCTTTGAAACGACTACTTTTAACATATGTTGTAATTAACTTCAGACGTTTTACTGATATAATTACAAATGCCCCTAATACTTTTGGAAATCTCTCAGTTAGAGATCATTTTTCGCTTATATTTTCAGATTTTTACATAAATTTAGCTAAATCCATTTATAAGGAGCGTCTACGTTGCGACAGAAGTAACTATGACAAATTTTAAAGTATCGTACCTATAATCTCGGAGATTTCGATCTATCTGACTCGCGTAACTTCTACGGTCACGAATAAAAAAAATAAAAGAGAAACTTGTCAATGTATCCATTTATTGGATTGTTAAACAAATCGAATGGGTCTTCATTCTATTCAGTTATATTTTTGTATATAAAAAAACTCTTTTGAAACGGTTGCCGTTACAACGGCCGTTACAAGTCTTTTTTTCGTTATATATCCAGATACCGTGGGAATATCGAGGTACCAATTGATCATGAGCGTCTACGTAGCGACAGGAGTAACTGTGCCAAATGTCAATTCAATCGGATATATAGCTTCAGAGATTTCATGATGAATATGTCAGTTGTAAATAACATATGCACATATCCTTTTGGCGTTTGTTTGCGTATCTATTCACAACAAATCTACTAAACGGATAAACGTACAAATAGGTAAATGCAATTTCCTCAATATACCTTGTTGGAAACCGAACCCTGGATCTCTATTAGCATACCATAGTTGCGTCGTCCGATTTATTTTAAAACTTTGCGTTTGTTTTATTCAAATTATGTTTAAAAATGGGGTTGTAAAGATAATACAGTGAAATTATATTCGTGAAGCATTTGGCACGGCTACAAAGCCTAGTTTTTGTGGCAACGAAACCTTCGACACAGACTGCTTTTTGTGGCAAATACAATTATATTGTATTTGACATAAACAAGCGAGTTTGAAGGAGGTGAAGCACCTTCAAAATCGCAGTTTCGGACAGGTTAAGGTTTACAGGTCATTATTAATATTACAAATAGGTAATCTATATTAATAAATGAAATTCAGGTGACTGTTTGTAACTACTTACATAAAATGAATACGTAAGTAAAATTCGTTATATTATTCAAGTACAATAAGTAGAAGGATAAGTTCTGTGGATATCTCATAGTAAGTGATCGTATATTTTGATCCTGAAGGAATAAGTGAGCGTCTACGTTGCGAGAGGAGTAACTATACCAAATTTCAGGTTAATCTTACCTTATATACTCGTATATGAATACGTCTATACTTATTAATATTAAACACAAATAAACATTGTTCTAAACTAAATATAATAAATTAAATTAACATTAAGGCAAAGTGCGAACAAACCCTCGTAAGTTTAGATTGTAAGTCGTTATTTTTAATATCAGCCATTCAATGAAAATAAAATGTGGCAAAAGCAACATTTGACGATTCAAAAATACTGTAAATTCCTACTTAAATATAGAAATTAAGTTATTAATTTTAATGAATGTTAGAATTTATGTTGATATAAACAAAAAAAGCCTTCCATTTCCCACAGATCGTCGTCGCTTCTACCGTTGGACGTCCACTGCTGAACATACGTCTCACGTAATGACGTCCACAAGGCCCGATCTTGCGCCGCCTGGCTCCAGCGGCTACCGGCGACCCTCTTTATATCATCGGTCCACCGTGTGGCGGGTCCCACTCCAGCCTCTTCGGCCCCCAACTTCCATCGGTCCTTCGGAGTATGTGCCCCGCCCATTGCCACTTCAGCTTCGCGATTCGTAGGGCCATGTCGGTGACTTTGGTTCTACTACGGATCTCTTCATTTCTGATTCGATGACGTAGAGAAACTCCGAGCATAGCCCTCTCCATCGCACGCTGAGTGACTCTGAGCATCCGCATGAGGCCCATAGTCAGCGACCACGTTTCGGAGCCGTAGGTCATCACTGGCAACACACACTGAGGGTTATCGGACGAAAATATCTGGCGTAGTTTCCCGAACGCTGCTCAACCGAGTTGGATTCGGCGGTTGACCTCCTTCTCGAAATTGGACCCACCTAGCTGGATTATATGTCCCAGGTATGTGTACTCGTCAACAATTTCGAGAGCTGAGTTCTTAACGATGACTTTCTGTATAATCTGCCACAGCGTAAAGTTGTGGTCTATGGTACTAAAGTCTTTTCGGAAACCGGCTTGTTCGGGAGGCTGGAAGTCGTCAAATCTGCGAACGAGACGATTCGTAATGACTCTCGAGAACAGTTTTTAGACATGACTTAACAGCGCGAGAGGTCTGTAGTTTTTCAATAAGGTGTTTCCCACAGATATAGTTCTACAAACTACTTAATTACTAATAGTGAATAAGTAATTTATGCATGGATTCTAACGTTCATCAAAAGAAATACTTAAGTATGCTTTTACAGCATTTTTGAATTGTCAAATATATATAACCTATATTTCTATATTTCCAATGAAGACTGAACATATTCAAGGAGGAAACTCACAATCTAAAGTTTCTTCGCGACTTATCCTGAGAAGAACCCACAATAAAATTCATAAGAACGCTTTTTATAGTCTAAGTATAATCCTTTAAATGATAGTATGCCTTTTTAAAGTATTCAAATTCATTGCAGGTTATAAGCCTTCATCATATTCACGCCATAGAAACGTTTTAATTGAGTTTTTCTGACATTTACATAGATTCTGATGTTCTCAAAATGAAGTAATACCAATTAAAATATTGTCATTGCAGTTGGTACAAACCACACCCCGATACAAAGTGAGCGAGGCAAGTTTTCAGGAATCCCTCAAAGTTTAAAATGAAACTGTTGCCTTCAGTAACAAAGGAGTTTACAAGGAACTTTGTACACGTAAATGGTATTAAATTCTTGCAGTTTGCGTCCTTATTTTGAAAAAAAAAAAAACAATATAACTTCGTTTAAGTTTTATTTAATTTTGTAAAATAACAGTTGATGGACTTGTTTTTACTTAGAGAAACGACCTATTTCCTTTTTTTTTAATTTTGACGAGTACTGGCTTCGTTAGAAGAGGTTTTGGGTTCGAAAACCACCAGGACAATTTTTGATATGTACATTTTCTATTCTATCAGCAAAATCGCTTTTTAATAATTGTGTTCCAGTTTTTTAAATGAAATCTTTCGAAGCAACGTCTAACACAAGCAATGTCATGGGTAGTAGCTAGTAAATAAGGATATCATAATGGTAACTAGCCAAAGTCTTATGCCCGATCTCACCAACCTAAGCTTTACGTGTCCCCTAAGAACATTTAGGGGCCTGGTTCTAGGATTTTATCTTTAGATCAGCTGACCTCTTTAGAACTATATATATTCAAGGAATGTTTGTGAAATCTGAAGTAAGTCATAATCTGTTATCTATTACCTATTTCGCTTCTCGGTAACTGTCGTAACAAAATATGCGTAGTGATAACAGTTACAAAGTGACCGTTACTAACGGTGCGTGTGTCGCGTCGAAGATCGTTAAGTTTTCAGTGGTATTTTATAAACTGTGAGTGTTTATCAGAGATTATTTGCGATTTTGATTATATAAGTGATGTGAATAACAATGAAAGCCCTTGAGGTAAGTTTTAATTTACAAATACAAGACGGATTTTTTTTTCACTATCTCTAAAGTTTAGCGCAACATGACACCAGTCTTAATTTGATAAACAAAAGATAACATTGTATAGTTTAACTATTACCAAACATAAAAATCATAGTATTTGGTAGTCTTTCATGAACATTTAAGTCCCAAAAGCCACTTTAGGGTCATTCGACCCGCGGGGCAAGCGACGATGAATTACGGGGGCTAAAAAACACGGCCGGGCAATCAAAGGAATAACTATCACTAGCTTACATGAAATAAATAATTCACTTTTATAATTGTATACGTTTCTATAAAAAAAAGCTGCCAGAAGACGATTTAGAGATGTGCAAAATCGTACTTTTCGAATCGATTTTCGAAGACATTAAAAAAGTGTAGAAATAAATCAATTACAATTAAAATATTTTAATGATGATGTTAAAAAAGGAAACCTGACTGATATCATCATCGTCACTCGTACATTGGAAATAATATAAAAACGATATATGACGATGGAAAAGAACAGTAAAAGCACACTTGGATGAATTTTATTACATCTAAATTACCAACAATTTACTGTCACTTTTCTGTAACTTGTTAATATTTTTGTAAATTATATATAAAAGACAGTAATACAAATGCACTGTACATAATTCCTTTCTATTTTAAATTAACTGAACAAACTGGAATAGGTATATTTTTAAGTTATGAGCCTATAAGTACAAGACGGACTGGTTTTCACTATCTCAAAGTTTAACGCAACATTACCCTACACGAGAGTCTTAATTTATTAAACGCAAGATAATATTGTATAGTTTACCTATTAGTAAACATAAAAATCATACCATTTGATAGTCTTTAATGAACATTTAAGTCCCAAGAGCCACTTTAGCGTAATGAGCTTGATTAGCCTTAAATTTAATATAATATCTAATCCAGGACCTCTACGAGTGAAGCTAGTACCAATGAGCTCACCAAACCTACGACCCACCTACCATATATCTTAACGAATTACTGCCAAGAATGTTATTTCCAGTCTTTGTTTAAAATAACTTATAATTTCCTTCCATAGTTGTAACTAGTGTCTGTATACAAAGTGCTAGATTGTTGGATCACGTCTGTTCCCCTCTTTAGCAAGAAATAAAAGTAACTTGATTACAAAACTGCCAGCGAATTCAGCTCATCTTACATTTGCAAGGAAACCTTCTCATTTTAAACTTTGGAAGTTCCGAGGGAAACTTGCTTCACTCATTTTGAACCTTTTGCACTTTTCCTTTGAAACTGTTGCATATTCACAATTTGTAATTATTTTTGCTTCATTGTAATAAAATCAACATTGTGAAGTCGGACAATGTTGGTTAAGTGTTAAATGTTTAATATTTATTTCAATTAAATCGAATTCAGTGAAATACTAGTTGTGCTTCAGAGAGATTACTCATGCTGATAGATATTTATAGCCTATTTACATGTTTTTATCCGCTTAATCATGCTCTAAGAGTAATTTTCGAAGCCTAGTGTTCATAAAGAGCTACTTAATAATCTGGGAAGCCATTTATTAACAGATTAATGGTGTAAAGCACTTTATTAAGTAGAGCTTGTCGTTTGTCTTCACAGTTTTAGATTGTAACTATTCATGTAGTATGCTTTTAATCCTAGTTAAGAAAGTGGATCAAAAACCACATTAGGAGAAAGTATTATTATTCTACCGTATATTGTCATAGCTTTTATGGCAAAATATTGATCATATTCAATATTAAAACTTTCTGAGCTTGCAAATAATATATCAAATTTAAACTCTCAAAGCTTGCTAATGACATATCCAATTGCAGCTTTCAAAGCTGGCCAGAAATATATCAAATTGAAACTCTCAAAGCTTACTAATAATATATTAAATTGCATCTTTGAAAACTTGTTAATAATATATCAACTTTAAATTCTCAAAGCTTGCTAATGATATATCCAATTGAAGCTTTCAAAGCTGGCCAGAAATATATCAAATTTAAACTCTCAAAGCTTGCTAATGATATATTAAATTGCAACTTCCAAAACTTGTTAATAATATATCAAATTTAAAGTCTCAAATCTTGCTAAAAAATAAATCAAATTGCACCTTTCAAAGCTTGTTAGTAATACATTAGATTGAAACTTTCGAAGATTGCTGTAAGTTGTCAGTTTGGCCCATATTCCTAAGAGCCATCGATATATAGAGTTTATTTTATACTACACAATAGCCAGTGAGTTAGATAAGATATACAAGTGATCATTACGCGATACTTTGTGAGTTACTTCCGTTTAAAAGGCTTCCGAGGCAGGTTGGGTACAAAGCCGAACGAATTTCCTCGAGCGATTCAAACTTTCACATGAAACAATTTCCTTTGGCTAAAAACAAGTTTACTGTTTACTGTTCATATAGTCTTTTTGAAGAAGTCTTTTATGCAGAACTTGGTATATTTGCCCGGCGGGGACACGACACCGCGGACTTCTCTTTAAGTTGTAAATCAAATGAGAAATTCTTTAATAAAATAGCTATTCACAGCACTTTTGAATCGTTAAAAACATATAAAGTTAGAAGAACTCCTTTGTTACCAGTTATACGAAGAACCAACAGCAAACTTATTTAATGAAACATGTCACAACAACAATATTATTTCGATTTATTTCATTTAAGTTCAATTCATTCAATCGCGAGCTTTTTATTGTCTCATGTGTTTATGATAAAAAAAAAACCATGTTTGTTGTGGATTTTTCATAGAATAGGACGCGGAGGTTCCTTCGTTAATATGCATTTAAAGCTTTTCTTTAATAACATTCTCAATAGTAACTTGGAAATAACATGGTGTGAAAAGTGAGCTTTTTTTCGTCTTAGAAGAGATGATTATAAAAAAAAATACGCCGCTGAATCTTTGTTGGTTTCTTCTCAAAACAGGGCGGGAATTAATTTTAGTAACTATAAATTTAATACATTGAATACTATATAAGTAAATGTTTAGATTAAACTTTAAAGTTGCTGCAAAAGCTTTCACGAATAAAGAATTTTTAATTTAATTTGAAAGTTTATATTACAATTGATATTTTTGAAGTGTTACTTCTTTTATTGCACGACGGGAAATCTTTTTACGATGAAACGCATGATTAGCGTCACGAAGATTTGCAGCGTTTTTTATGCTAATTCGTATGAAGGTTAGGTAGTTTTAATATTTACAAATAACGTGGCATTTTAATTCGTCACTCCTAAATTATTAATTTAATATAGTATAATTTCTAATTTTGACAAAAAATACGTGGCATTTTTATACTATTATACTTCTAATATTTTAATGACAATTAAATTCCTAACATTGCCAAAGAAGTTTCACTTTTGACATGTGTATTTTGTACGCGCGCACTTTTAACTTTTTTCCATAAATACATACAGAAACTTAGCACATATTCAATATATCCTACAGACGACTTATTCCGCGATAATGCAGTTAACCCTAAATAATGGTCATAATAAATGTTGGATATTTCTCTATATAAATGAAAGATGACCAGCACGTGATGGAGATAGAAGGGATATAAATTACCTGAATCTAGGATGTAGCACACACCGAGTCATTGTATTAGAGGCAATCAGCTAAGTACAGTGAATTTCAGCTGCCCACACATAAATCTTCGCCGCAGGAAAGATGGCTGATATAAGCTGTGTGGCGCAAGGTATAAGCAAAGCTTTTGAAAATAATCTTTATTGAAATAGACACGAACAGCTTTTTTGAATGGTTATTCTCATGTCCCAGAGGCCTGTGATTGGGAGTGGTAAGGAGCACCTGCCGCAGCACTTTAAATGAACCTGCGCTTACTAGACGCAAAGTTCATTGTTTCGAACGGAAGCTCCGAACTTAGCGCGTCGCCGGCAGCTACTAATTCTGTTTACTCAATCACCAGAGACCTCCTCCCGCACCCTCCTCAGCACCCGCCATTGCCCTCTCTCCCGCTCGCCTGGCCGCCTGGTTGCCAGGTGAAAGATTTATATAAAGGGCACTCCCATGGTTCGATCGGACACATTTTGCCTTAGACTCCCAAGCGGAGTAGATTCCCTACCAAGTGCGATTAAACAAAGCCCGAACCCCATGCCAGTCCACGGAACTCGGAGTTTAGTCAGGTCCTAAATCCCTCCCCAACATTAATGATTGCACAATGCCGCTACTTGATCAAGAGACGTCTCTGTTTATACCAACGGTTGGACAAACCAGCAAGAAGTTCAATAGTTACCCTTTTAAACATAATTTTTTAGGCAGGCATTTAAGGTCTGGCAAATCCCTTCGGGTTTAGTAGACTGTATAGTGTTCTAAGGGGATCTTGAGGTTGAAATGAGATTCGAAGGGATCGGCTCTTCAATATTCACAGCTATGGTCTTGAGTAATTCGGCTCTTCCAGGTTCAATGCTTCGGTCGTTCGGGATTCGGTCTTCGAGTTACGGTTCTTTGATCGACAGTGTTCGTAGTTCGGTTCAGTTCGCACTTAGTAGAGATCTACTCTGACCGGGAGTCTAAGGCGAAATGTGACTGCAATTTTTTTTTTCGAAGTGTGTAGTTGCTGTTAGCCCTACTGGTTTTACATCGTAACCGAGAGGGGTGGCCCGTGAAAGGGCACTACTGCGTCGTGGGGGAAACGTTGCTTTAAGGGCGCCTCCTGCGAGGCTCGGACCTAGGCTTAGAGCAACGTTTGCTGCTGCTAAAAAGGGTAAATTACAGATGCCTAGTCTTTAAGTCCATGAATCCGCGACTGGGGGTGCGTCAGATAACGGGGACCTAGGTATGACCTAGGACCTAGGTCTGATAGTGTAAGGAGCGTTGTCAATAGTAATCTGATCGTCTGGTTTGTCAAGAACGTGGTTGGACCCCCTTTTCCTAGACGGGCTGTTGAGTGTGATTTATGCAACTCTCCCACTCGGCAAGTACATGTGGTCGCGACGAGCAGGAGATATGGTGATCGCGAGTGCTGAGGTGTGTGCGGGAGGGGGATCAATCAGAATTAGTCGCCGCCGAGGACGTGTTAGGCTCGGTGCTCCCGTTCGTAACAGCTTCTATATGTAACTAAACTTTTGTCTTTAGACCATGCCTTATTTATGAGAATATATTTGACATTGAATTGAATCGTAAAAAAGATATTTAAACATAAAAAAAAGATTAAAGTAAATAGATTTTGTTTGAATGAATGCAGTAATCGCTGAATTGAACTACCGGTGCAAATTAACAATTGTCTTCAGTGTTACCCAGTTCTTAAAAGAAGGCTTATAGGTTATACAAGGTGTTAGGAAACCGCTTCCAAAAAGGAAGACAGTTGTTAATACTAATGACACCTTTAATCGTGGGGCGGAAAATAAATACTGATAGAAAATTCATATTTTTAAAATGTTTTATTAGCATTATTTACTCTCCATCATGTAAGTACAGTTAAAAGAAACGATAGAGGTTGTTGACAAAAAAAAAGTCATCTGTTTTTAAGTTTGAGTGTAATAATTTATTTTTTGTAATATATTTTATATAAAATGTCTGTCTTCCTTTTCGGGAGCGGTCTCCTAACACTCTGTATATATGTAACATCACATTGCGAACAGTAGAACAATAAATAAATAAAATAAATGAATTACGCAATAATCGTTTATAAAGTTCTCCTCTTAAAATCTTCCATAAAAAAGTTTGTAATATATCTTTAAAGTTGACACATTTTAATCTTTCTTTTAGGTCTCTCTCTCTTTCTCTCTTATGAAACACACAAAAATGCCCAAGTCTCCTTGTTATGTCATTTTAATGAAATTAGTAAGTAACAGATCGACGTCAATAGATGAAATGGACTAGTTTTTTTCCTCTACAGATACAGACGTAAGATTTTTCTGGATATAAAGTAAAAAATATTGTAATTCACTTTAAAAACACAAACATTTTAGTTCAATATATATACGATTCTATCGTCAGGTAGAGGAAATTGAACAAAAGCCAGCCACAAAATGGTTTCTAGTGGATATTCCATTGTAAACATATTACCCACCGTTTTAATATCCTTTTACTTTTGTCATGAAATAACCTGCGATATTGTTGTATTTGACAGGCGAGATCAAAGGGTGAACAAACGATAAATCTAATTTCAAATATATTTTAGTGAAAATATTGTCGGACAGAGTATCATATCTTTATCATAATTCATCTGTTTGATGTCTGTCTCTTTTAACTGTCGCTTTTTCGTTTCACTGAAGTTTTCACTTCTAAAATATGTTGTGTAAAAACTTTTATTGTGATAGGCATCTACAGCACAAACAGCATACAGCTAAAGATTTAGTTTACTGTTAATGTATTATTACCTATAATAGATATCATTACTAATATTATAAGTGCGAATGAAATTTGGTAGACAGATAGTTTGGAGCTGGAGAAAGGACATAGACTACTTTACAATAAGAAAAAAGGGTGGTAAAGGATGGAAATATCCCCATTTTTAGAGCTAGAACTTTTAAGCTATTAGTTCGATATATATAAATACGATATTCCAACTTTCTAAAATTCTACTCAAACATATGTATTTACTTATATGAATAGTTGCTCGTTGCCTATTATAAATAAAAGGTATTTAATGTATGTACGTATATAAAAGCTTTCACAATTAAACTTATATAACTAATTGTTTTAAACTTAAATTCTCGTGGTTTATTAACATATTGAGTACTTGAACGGGTACATACATAGGTGGCCATTGAAATGCGAGGTGGCTCTAGCTATGGTATAGTAATTTCTGTTTATTCTGTGGTCAGGATTGGCCGAGTGGAACAAGATATTTTCGTGAAGTTTGGTTACAGATTAGCCTGAACACAGGGACGTGTGCAGGTCAGGATGGCCGTTTCGGAGTGCAAGAGTCTGTGGATCGCTGGTCCGCGTGTCATAGTCTGTGGAACGCTGGCGCCATCTGTGTATCGGCGTAGGGGCGGAGTCACTAAGTGGCAGTCCGGTGCGTCTCTCGGCAGATCTCGAATGGCGGTCGGCCGGAGTGGTCAACTATTGAAACTGTCGCGTTCCTAGCTATTATTGTTAATGAGTTTGTGTAAATTGATATCGGGAACATTAAGTGATTGAACATTATAATCCGAGTTAATTAATAAAGTGTTTGATTGCACTAACATTATCTACGAACGCCCACAGAATAAGAAATTAAATAATGGATCCAATTAATGACGATGGCGGCGGGGAACCCTACGGCCCTGTGCTTTATGCTTCTTCTCCGTTCTCTCTTATTCTCCGACATATATATAATTTTATAATACTCACAACTTTGAGAGTTTACTAGAATCACTTTATTCCGCGTCTCGCGAGGACCTTCAAAAGGTCTATCGACAACTATAGGTCAGGTTAAGACCTTAGCCTCATTACTAGTCCAGACCGGCAGGCAGAACCAGGTCCGTAGTCTTGGACAGTAATTTGAGTAATTACCAGAACAACTTTCTATTTGAACCAGAGCTACGGTTTTTATAGCAATATATCGCTAACTGATTGTTTACATCTCAACTGACATAGCAGTCTATAGTTGCAGGTCAGCGTTATTAATATAGAATTTAGGGATGTATCAAATATATTCTACCCTTCTTATATGACGCAGACAAAGTTCCATGGGTAAGCTAGTTACAAAGATAAAGAAAAACGTTTTACCACACATAAAAGAGAAGGGTATAGAATAATTTATCACATGGACCAGCTTGTGCCGTGTCCTGTAGATGCTGAAGCAGCAGCTTAGTTAGTGCTCGTAAACTGCGCTATCAAAGCTGCGAAACAGCACGGCAATGCATTCAAAGCTCGCTGTTTGTCTTGAATATTCTAGCAACAATGTTTTGTTACTACTATGTTCCAGCGAAAATACATGCATAGCCCTGAATCCGACTTTACCCAAAATTATAAAACTGAATAGTGAAACGTTTGAAATGGGGAAAATGTAATGCGATCGATAATGCAGCCAAGGCCAATATGGCGTCCATGGCTGACCGCATTACTTAAAGTTACAGTTTAACACTTGCATGTGGTCCCAACTGACAGTAAAATAAAATAGAGTTGAACGTATCCCGACATAATAGTGGATTAAAACCTGCATTGTTTTTTTAATTCCTGCTATAAGGTCACAGACTTTCTCCTCTCTTTATCTCTTTATATATATATAACCTTATTTTGTCTATCGGTCTTAAATTCTTTTCATCCACTTAGTTGAAATACTATTTTAATTTTTTATACTTGCAGTAGTTGAATGTAGTTGTAAATACAGTTTTTGTCAGTCTAAATATGAAAGGTACGCTTTATTGGCAAGCACAAAAGCTTTTTCCAAGACAACAGAAGAGAGAAAGGACGGACGTATGTGTATTAGTTAAATTATAATAATTCATTAAATACTTATATTGTGCGAAAAATAGTATAACGAGCTATAACTAATGAGAGCTCACGTGAATGCTTAAAAGGTTTCTTTGTATCCTGTCCTGACCCAGTTTCGGCCACGATTGTCAATCTTAGAGAAAGATTAGTCCATTAACCCAAGTAGTATTATAACGCTGCAACGTATGCGTAAATACTCGTGCACTTATTCCTTCTCTCTCATTGAGTGCTGAAAGGGTACCAACACTCGCGGAGAGAGATCAAGCACATAAAACTTGTTCTCCGAGGCGCGAGAGGAGAACAATACATTTATTTAGAGTTAGTAGTTTCATAACAGAATTTTAATGAATGAATTACTTATCAAGTTTTTACTCTACGCTGATGATCAAGTAATACTTGCGTTATCCGCTAATGAGCTACAGGAGATGCTAAATATTATGAATGAAGCTTTGAAAGGNTACAATCCGTGGCTGTCTCGTGCTATTTGTACCGAGAATATAGTTTGAATTAATCTAATATATGAAATCTCCTGTTTGTTATGGAGATGCTCCGAAACTGTTTGACCGATTTTTATGAAATTATTGTGAATTTAGTGTTACGTAAATATAGAGAGCCGTTGGAGCCAGGCGGCGCAAGATCGGGCCTTGTGGCGGTCATTACGTGAGACCTATGTCCAGCAGTGGACGTCCATCGTTTGAAGCGACGACGACGACGACGAAATATAGGGATGCATTACTTGTAAGAGTTTATTACGAACGAACGCTGTGGTATAAAAGATGTAGTGACTAAAACTGAGAAAGGTATGCTTAGATGTTTTGGGCACGTAGAGAATGAATGAAAGGAAACTGACAAAAAGGATTTATGAGTCAAGAGCGAATGCGAAAGTTGGAAGGGCAAGACAAGGCCAAGTCAAGAGTACTCTAAACCGACGAACTTGTATGAAAGGTTTAATGAGAATGAAAGAAGCGAAGGCGATATGCAAGGATCGTGGCAAGTGGAAGGATGTTGTTTCTGCCTACCCCGAAGGGAATGAGGCGTGATGCTATGTATGTATATATGTATTTCTTTACGGAAAACCCAATATCAACTTTGAATTAGCCCTCGGGACCTCGCGATCTCTCACTGTAACCTGCTACTCCGATGAGGCAGTTCATGTTACGTAAAAAACAATAAAAACTTTGTTCTTAAAAATTATCGTAAAAATATGTAATCAGAAAAGAAATAGTACAATAAAAGCAACTTTGGAGCTGTCCTTATTTACGACGTGGCGCCCGGCCTATTACGGACAACGAAATGATACTGGGGTACAATGAAATAGTGACGCACCACTAGAAGAGACAGTTTTACTAATATTTATTCAAGTAGGCTTTTACAATACTTTCGAATCGATAAATAAATACCTTAATAAAGTAGCCTAAATACAGATCTTACCAGCTAACATAAATTAAATAAAAAACATAATTATCTATGTTATCCTAATTTAATCTGCATATTGGCTGAAAATGGCGGACCTCAGCTTTAATGCTGCAGTCAAATGACTGTAGCGCTGATTTTCAGACATAACCCCATGGTGACTTCAAGGACCGAATTGGAAACTGTGTTGCGTGCATTTATGTGTGTGAGTATGTATGTGCATACTTATTTAACCTACTATTAAAAAAGGGCCGCTTTATTTCGGTTGACGTTATTTATTTTATATATACAGTAATGTCGCAAAGGTGTTTTTGGGTTTCCAACGACAGTTTTTATATCATTCATATTTTATGACTGATGATGATGTCAAAGATTAAATCTAAAGTTACTAGGCTTCATTTACGCCCTTTTCTGAGAAGAACCCACAAATAAATGCTGTCGGGTGTCCTTCAATCCATCGTAATGACAATTTCATTGTTATTTATTTCATTTAGATTAGAGCAGTTTATTCACTCACCATGCTTCTCTAGGACGTCTTCTGGCAGTTTTTTTATAGAAATGTCTATAGTTACCCATAAATGTATTAGTAATTTCATATAGGCTGCTGGAATTTATAACATTATTAATAATAATAGTATTTTTGTCGAAAGTGTCACATTAGAAAGGGTGCAATGTATCGACATGATGTCTAAAACAATACTACGAATGGCCTCGGGGCTAATCTCCGCCACAATTTGCGGAGGAAAGAGGATTGCAAAGGGTGGCACAAGCCACTCTGATAGCCAAATGGAGGGAGCGGCTCTGTCAGCCGAAAGCGGGCCAGGAAAGAAACCGTATCAGTAATCCGGCCCGTATTATAAAAATGGTTTAACAGAGCCAATGGCGCAGTGACGTTTCACCTCGCACAGTTTCTGTCGGGCCACGATTGCTTTGGCAAGTACTTGTACGGAGTGGCTAGGTGTGAGCCTAACGAGCTGTGCCACGGGTGCGGCTGCGCCGTTGACACGGCCTAACACACGCTTGAGGCAAGCCCAGCAGGGGGGTGGGGGGAGGAGGGCTCAACATGCCCCGCTCGCGCACCGTCATTAGAATGATGATGTGCTACGCCCTCCTTCTGCGGGTATGTTATGACGCGGAATGAGGAGATGGCGAAACGGTTGAGGAAGGCGGACGTGACCACTTCGACCGTTCGAAGGAGAAGGCCGGGAAGGAGGCGAGAGGCCTACTATCGCCGTCCCCCTCCTTAGTTGTGACCTTTGGGTAACGGATGCGGGATTCGTTGCCCCACAAAGAGAGGACCCGCGAGATGGTTAGTGATTTGCCAGGTGCTCCAGGCAAGCCACCTTCGGAATAATTTTTTTGTCATTGACCGAGTCGGGTCTAAACGGGCCCATCGCTGGGGGGGGGGGGTTGCGAATGTCTGTCAGTCGCGTTCTCGTAACCCCGTCTCCGACTGATGTAGAAACACCGCTGGGTTTTAGCCGGAATAATACCGGCATAACCTGAAACATCCTCCCAAGTATTCCAGGTATCCACGAGGATTTCCTAGCGTTAAAAATACTACGAATGACCTTAACATTAAGTAATTAACACGCCTATGGCTAGGATCGTCTGTTTCACTTGCTCACATGTATTATGGTTATATCGTTATTTGAGATCGTATATATACTATTGCGGAAGTATTCAGTGTTATTGCGATTGTATTTTAAAATAAGATTGTCAATTGAGTGTTATGAAAGTATCTGTTGACTTATTTTTAAATGGTTGCACAAATTGGCGCGGATACCAGGTTTCTTGTCGAGTGTGGGTTATTAGAGAGGGAGTCGTTGACGAATATTGGAACTGCTCAGTTCTCAGTTTTAAGTTAATTGTGTTAGATAATTGGGCTGTTCTGCGATACAAAGCTAAGTATATTTATGTAATGTAAAAACCTTGTCTTGTCTATGTGTCAATGATAATTGCGTTTTATATTTAATGTTAATGGAATGGAATTGATGATGCATTGTGTTTCTATGTTAATAATCACATGGATAGAAAAGAGTTATAACTATAAAGAATACAGATATTGAAAATTGTGCATTGAATGTTTGATTGATTATATTATTATATTATGTTTATATATTATTTATTCGGCCATTCCCGATGCATGGTATCATGACACTACACAATGTTTTATTATTATATTATATTACCTGTTACACATTATTCGATGTTATTCTTTAGGCATGTTTCATTTATTCAGTTTACTTTTATAATAGGCAAGTCAAAGCTTGTGACTCTATATCAATGTAAGACTTATTTCGGCAAACTTCGCAAGTTTTATGATACATATTTTGTTATAATACTTTTTCCATTTGAGATAAAATTTAATGCTGAAGACTACAATTGAATTGTGTGTGTCTACATTTATAGAAACTTTTAATTACACAAAGACTTTCTGGTACCTTGAGAGATTTTGGGAGGAGGGGGGAGGTTAGTTAATAAGATTTATAAAAAATTGCATTACAATTACCTTCTTAGTGTGATAATTTATAGACTAAAATAGCGATAGCAATAAAAAACCATTTCTCGATACCACCAAAAAACTTTTTAATGTCAATGGTTTCGGGTCATCGGTGGAATGATTACAAATCTACAACGGACATACTGTACAAAATTTTAGTGTACTTTATGTATATAAACAGTGTTTTCTGATGAAGGAATGTGTATTTTGTTAGTATAACGAATAGGAATCCGATAAAAATCCTGTTTCTTTAGCGATAAAGTCATAATGTATTTGAGTCGTCAGCACAGAAACCGCGAATGCGATTTGACTAAAAGCAACGATTTGTATTGTCGTCTGATTGCATGTTTCACATAAACTTAACGGAAACGAGAAAAATTTTAATACGTAATATATACGTATACTTTTGTAACACAGAGTTTCGAACATTCATACTAGATACCTTTCGTCATTGAATCATCGAAATTGCAATTAATTTTAAAGTGCACGCAGTGCAAAAGTTGACCAGCATGAAATCTTTAAGACTCGGTATTCGCGTTTGATTCGGATATTTAGAAATTTGAGTTTCTATTTTGTCTATTTCTGGACTGAGGAAGGTTTCGGCCATTTTCACTAGGTCGAGTGTTGGGTCGGAAGTGTAATGTTAAGGGCTCGGCGTAGGAGGAGACCAATAGCCACAAAAACTCAGCAAAACTCTTTTCATTCTTCATTAAGACTTCCCAGAATCACGAAATTCCTCTCTGATATTCGGGATGAATCCGACTGATGGTTCAAGAAAGCGGGAGAACGTGTGCAATGCACATTCTAATTACTAAACAAAAGCGTGCTGTTAAGCAAGAAATTTGCATTCCGGTAAAATTATGTGTCGAAACCATATAAAAGTAAATTACCTCCTACCAGATTAGCGCGATTCGGTCTTAGACTGCATCATCACTTACCATAATGTCTACCAGAACTATTAATCCGATTGACTTGTAATTCTGCACACTTTTTCTTTTACGATATAAATCAGATTTTCTTGTACTCGAGATCTAGAACTACATGATAAATGATAAACGTCAAATGATTAAGTCAGTCGTCACGCCCTGTTATGTGAAAGGTGCCACTTAAATTGTTAAGAGTGCTGCAAACGAGGCGGGGGCATGAGAGTATTTCGTCTCATACGTTCTATACAAATTACCCTCGCGTTGACTTCACTTAGCGCTTTGCCTCGTTGATATATTTAATCTCCTGCCGGGACATTTCATCAATCCAATGGACTCCAAATTTGTTAGATCCCACTAGTTTCCTTTAAAAATACGGATTCATTTGAATTCAATTCAAAAATACTTTATTTAAGTAGGCTTTTACAATCAATATACGTTTTCACACTTTATTTCCAATCATTATGATTGTAAGAAGAAACCCCCACAAACTCAGTCGAGTGACTTTATTTTTTGTTTCGAAATGTTTTACTTTATAAAGTAGAATTTAATATCGTTTTTTTTTTTTTTTGAACTGTGTTTAGCTGTTAGCCCTACTGGCTTTTACAGCGTAACCGGGAGGAGGACGGGCTCTTAAGGAGGCCGCCACATTTCGAGTGCGAGCCCTGAAAAGGGCTCGCTCTCCGGGGAAACGCCGCTCCAAGGGCGTCTCCTGCGAGACCGAGCCTCGGCTTGGAGCGACGTTATCGCTGAAACATCACCTGAAAAGGAAGAATCAGAAGCGCCCCCGGGAACGTGGGTGAAGTCCACGTCCGGGTGACGTCAGAAATCGGGGACCTCGACTCCGCCGGCGGAATCGCTGTGTAACGTTTGTGTGTGTGTCTGTCCCTACCTGGTAAGGTAGATTGTCGATAGTTATCGTATCGTCGGGGTCGTTAAGGACATATTTAGGCCGTCTCTTCCTAGGCGGAACGTTGAGACGGATCCTATAAGAGGACGCGTTAACCACTAGTGGGTTCCTATGATTGATGGCTCTCTCGAAATAATTTTCGGAGAGCTCTTTAAAATAACTCTTTATCGTGGGGAGTTCTAAGTCCCTATGTAGGTCGACATTTCGGACGTACCAGGGGCATCCCGTGGCCATCCTCATGAATCTATTTTGCAGCGTCTGCAGACGGGCCAGTCTATAGGCTGGCACGTGTGCGAAGACGATGCTGGCGTACGATATGATGGGGCGGATGCAAGTTTTGTAGAGTGTCACCTTGTGGCGAAGTGACATTTTACTTTTCTTGCAGATGAGAGGGGATAATCTACCAAGCACAAACGCGGCTCTGCCACGAACATTGCGAATGTGCTTACTAAAGTTCATGGCTTTATCTAGGGTAACTCCAAGATATTTGGCTTCTTTACTCCATGGGATGTCCATGTCGTAAAGCTTAATGTTAGGCAGTTTGCGATCCCAAATCCTCTTCACTCCTGTGAAAAGCACTGCTACACTTTTCTCAGGGTTCACCTCGATTCTCCATTTGCGAAACCATTCGGCGATGCGATTGGCCGCTTTCTGAAGTCTCGAGGTGATCAGATTGGTGTCACGTGAGGTGGTGAATAGAGCGGTGTCATCCGCGAATTGAGCAAAGTGTACACGCTCTGTGCTTGGAAAGTCACATGTGTACAGCGTGTATAGGATTGGAGAGAGCACCGAGCCCTGGGGGACTCCTGCTCTGAGAGGGCGCGATGAGGACAGGGTGCCCTCGACGCGGTACCTGAAGGAACGGTTTGAGAGATAGTCTCGCAATAAAAATACGAATCTATCTGGCACTTGGAGGTGGTCCAGCTTGTAAATCAAGCCGGCATGCCACACTTTATCGAAGGCTTTCGCCACATCGAGAAAGATTGCACCGGTAGGACCTCTACCGGTGTGGTAGATATTATCGAGGATGTGCTCCGTGAGGCGGTGCACCTGTTGTACGCACGAGTGTTGGGGTCTGAACCCGAACTGCTCGTCGGGGATGAGTCTCATGGCCTCTACCGTAGCCTTGAGTCTTTTAAGGATTATTATCTCATACACTTTACCCAGAGTGTTGAGTAAACTAATGGGTCTATAACTAGTAGCCAGGTTACTGGGTTTTCCTGGCTTATGTATCCCTATGACGATGGCTTCTTTCCATTCGTCAGGGAATGTACAGGCTGCTAGAAGAGCATTAAAAATGAGTACCAGGAGGCACAAAAATCTGTTGGGGAGACGTTTGAGCACCTTATTGGTGATCCCGTCAGGCCCCGGGGCTTTTTTGGCATGGAGTCCCTTGATAATTCCATGCACTTCATCTGTCGTAGTTGGTTCGAGTGGCTCACTCGTGGGGGACGCGAGCTCTAATTGAGCGAGCCTGTTTTCAACAAGCGTGACCTGCGCGGGGGACACGCTTGTGGTACTGGGGGAACATTGTTGCTCTATGCTGTCGGCCAAGCACTCGGCCTTATCAGCATCGTCGAATGCTGGACTTTGATTCGGACGGACAAGGGGCGGCATCGGTTCGCGCCTATCATTTTTTAAATTTTTAGAAAGGGACCAGAAGGACTTGTGCGAGGGCTCAAGTTCTCCTAGTTTCCGGTCCCATCTGTCGTCGCTGAGTTCCGTAAGTCTTTCTCTTACTTCTCTGAAAGATCTCCAGAGTCTCCTTCGATTCTCTGGTGTGGGGTAAGCGGCGTGCGCTCGTGCGTGGGCATTCTTAATCCTGATGAGTTCTCTCGCATCGTCCGGGAGTCTCCTGCGACCGACGTCGCAGGGGATATCCCGGGAGCAATCCGACAGAACCTCACCAATGTGAGAAGTTAAAAGAGAGGTGGCGGATTTGGCGACATCCGCCGACTCAATTTGGTCAGGAATTTCGTTTAAAGACGCGGAATCACTGGATTGGAGTCGCTCTGAGAGCTTTTTCCAATCAATGATTCTCTTAGTTGGCATGGGAAGGGGATCAACCTGTCCTAGTCTGACAAGGACCGGCAGATGATCTGAGGATAGCTCATGCAATACTTCCAAGGAATTCACCTGAAGGGTGATATTCTTCAGGAGCATCACATCTAATATATCTCCCAGAGCATTGACTTGGCTATGGCTATAGTGGGTCGGTTCCAGTGGAGCTAGAACCGAGAAGCTGCAATTTGGTGTGTTGCTGATCCTGGCTAGTATTCTACCATTTACATTAGTTCTACGGGAGCCCCACAGCTCGTGCTTGGAGTTCAGGTCACCGCCCAGAAGGACGGAATCCCCTAGTTCCAGCAGAGCTCTGAGATCGCTCTCTAGCACTTTCTTTGTGGGCGATAAATAAACTGATGCTAGCACGATCGACTGATGGCCGGTCATGCCCACCTGACACACAGACGCCTCTATGTTGGTCAACACAGGGGGGTCGAGGGGGGTGCACTGTAGCGCTTTTCTAAAATAGATTGCGGTGCCGCCCATTGGTCCGCTTCTGTCGTTTCTAATACGATTATAATTCGCAATAGAAGGACCGCGATTGCAAGGTTTTAAAAAGGTTTCCTGTAATAACAGGATATCTACTTGATGGGAACACACAAATTCCCGAATTTCATCTATTTGCTTGATGAGGCCGTTTGCGTTGAAGTACGCAACCGACAGCGAGCGAGGCTTAAGCCTCCCTATGCTTCTACCTACTGGGTGTGGGTCCATGAAGAGTCCTAACAGAAGGAGAGGTTTTGGACTGCCGAGACTAGGTCGGCGTGTTGAATCAGAGCCGCGAGGCTCTGAGAGGGATTATGGCGGAGCTTGGCCGCCAGTATGCCGAGTTCGGCGATATTGATTTGACTGATCACGTGGGTGACCAGTCTGAGATCATCCATCAGGGTGGGTCCTGATGGTGCGGAAGGGGCGGGCTGAGCTGGCCCGGGGAAGAAGGCCTGGGCGGGCTCTGGGGCTGGTGCGGCCTGAGGGGCCGGAGGAGCAGCCATCGTGGGTTTAAACCACGCATTGAAAGTAGGGGCAGGAGCCTCTACGAAGGTGGGGGCGGGTTGGGCCTTGCCCTTGGTCGGACGCGAGGCCGACTTTCCACCCTGCTTCGCCCTGCGCGGGGCATTAGGGCAGCCACGATAACTCGCGGTTAATATCGTAAGTTCAACGTTGTGTTACACATCAGCCACGGCTGACAATCGTACGATAGTCAACGAGCAAGCATCTTATCGGACTTATCCTATTTTTATCTTCTTCCCTTTTTTTATATTAATGTACATATATCTCTATTTCTGTATGAAAATAAACCTAATACGAATTTAATAAAATCTTAATTAACTTTGTAAAATTAATAGAATAAACAAAAAGTCGTGAAGAATTGGTCCTTGTTATTGATTTTTTGAAAACTTATGAACGAGTTGCTACAGTAATGATTCGCGAGAAATAGTCTTAGGATCGATTACCGTAAGGCAAATACAGAAAATTGAATTTGTTTATCTGTGTACTGATGGGAGGCTTGCGTAGTAGCTTGCAACTCTTCTTCAATCACGGGTAAATTAACTTTTTAACAGTTTAAAACGCTGCTGTATTCTAGGATTAGAGTACATCATAGCTTACTATCAAGTAAAGCTACATACAAGTAGTAATCTGTCAACAATAAACAATATTATCTTCATTTACTATCATAATTGAAGCGATTTACCACCAAAGAAGGTATCGTTACTTTATATCATGTAACGTCACAATTCAGCCCAATAAATAGCCATTAAATACAACTGAAATGTCGTAATTAAAAAAAAAAACACTTTAATATTTAATCTGACGTCATAATTAACAAGAAGTACAATGTATGTAATTTACAACTCTCACGGGATTGAAATTTTTCCGAATGAAAGTATATCAATAAATCTCACGATGAGAGCTTTTAAATCAGGCTTTTCGTAATTATTATAAATAAACTCAATCAATATTGAAACAGTATCTCGTTTCCGGGTTAATGCAAGCGGTTAAGATTTAACGAAATATAAACTACAATTTTTTACACAGTGGTTACTGCGTCTCCTCTTGGTGATGTCATACTCAATTTTATTTATTTGTTATAGCTTTCGCAATAAGCTCTAGCAAAAAGCACTTAATACATGACCTAAATGCTAGACGGTTGGTGCTCCGAGTGATAAATAAAAATTCCAACAAGTAAAATTCTTCAATTTCAAAAGGTATTCAAATAGTTCTCGATCCAACTGCATTATGGGGAGATAGGGTAAATAAAATTCTTTTAAAATTTACCTATACTCATAAATTTTTCTCTTCTAATCTGTTCGATGTCATTATGTAAATCCATAATATATGATAAAAAGGGGCCACGGGTGAAAAACTTTGACGTAATAACTGGTGACAATAATTATTAAACTACCGCCACAATTAAACTATGTACAAATATGGTATTTAGTCGTAAACAATATAGTTTTTGAATATGTGAATAAACCATGAAAGTTTCATTTTTGTACCACATGGTTGCGATAAGGAAATGAACTACTTTTAGCTATAACTTTCAGAGGTTTGTTTTTACAAAATGGACAAAATTGTTTTCCAAATACCGACGACAAAATTAAACAATTTATAACATTAAAAGGTTATACCATCTGTCTTCAATAATCATTAAGAGTTTAGAATTTTAGGTAAAAACTCTTTATGGCTGATAGGTTCGAGTTTGACTGTCATGTAACCTGGTGATGAATAATGGTAATGCTGTAATCTAGTAAGAAGGTATTTATTAAGAAATTTACTTATTTGATTTGATTTCAAAACTGTACTATACCGGAACACTTTCAAGAATGGCCTAGCTTGGAGGGTGCTAACTAGCTACGTCAGACACATCCCACAGGGCCAGAATGAAACAAATTAAACGATGCAATTTTATAAATCAACCCTGCCATGAACCCCTGGACCTCTGGTATAGAAACGTGTCATTCAAAATTTAGTGTAAACATGAAAATCTAAGGCGACATTTTAAATTATATCGCACTTCCATCCGCCCCGAGGTTCCCCTTCGGGCTACTGGACTGTATAGAAATATTTCAAAGTCTGTTGAAGTAAAAACCGAATTCATTTTGCATTTTCTGTTATTTTTATTATAAACTATATTAGCTTTACTTATTTTTAAGCTACCATGCTCCGTTTCATCAAACACCCCTTAGTTGTGTCTCCTAAATTTTAGGCCAGTTACAGAGATTGTTTCAATAGCTAGGGACCCTTAACTATGTTTTGCTTTAGGGATTTAGGAATAAATCTAATAAGAGTGAAATATCAAAGCTACAGCATACCCAATTCGCAAACTTGCATAGCTATAATAATAACTAATTAAAAAATATACAGGGTGAAAAAAATATAAGGCAAGCCTCAAATTTAATGCTACATAGCACCAAGCCTTATTCCCTTCAGGGTAGGCAGAGACCATGTCCTTCCACAGGCCATGATCCTTGCATTTCTCCTTCGTTTCTTTCATTCTCATTAAACCTTTCATGCAAGTTCGTCGGTTTAGAGTACTCTTGACCTTATTTAAAATGCCCTGGATTTGGTCCAGGAAAGTTCGCCTTGGTCTTCCCCTTCCAACTTTCCCATTTACACTTTCTACGTGGCCAAACCCTCTAAGCATACCTTTCTCAATTTTAGTCACTACATCTTCTTTTTTAACCGACTTCAAAAAAAGGAGGAGGTTATCAATTCGGCTGTATTTTTTTTTATGTTTGTTACGTCATATCTCCCGACTGGGTGGACCGATCTTGATGATTTTTTTTTAATGCAAGGTGGTGCTCGTCCTAGGGTCCCATTTTTTTTAAACCAGTTCTGATGATGGCATCCATGACAAAACCTGATAAGTCTCAAATTTTCTTCGTATTCTTATATTTGGAGGCGGTGTCAGCTGAAGTACCTACATATAGGTAGGAGCTGCCAAGTGGACACGCGGGGAACACCTACCTTGGCTGACGCCGACTCCGAATATAACAATACGAAGAATACTATAAAATAATACGCAATTATTTATTACTTTTAAGTGCATATTAATATATTTGTTTGTTTTGAAGGCGGTTCTTTTTTTGTTAAAATTTTTATTTATTACCACAACGTTCTCTTATCACACTATTTCTTACTTCGAAAATTAAATTTAATTCATTGTCTATATAATAAATATGCATGTACTATTTTATGTATGTGACCGTCTTCTTTCCAAGTATTCTTTTTGGATCCCAATATAATAAGAGATCGGGAGAATAGGGAATAAATTTGTATTTAAACCCATTTTTTATATGGTTTTCTGTGTAATTATGCCAAACAAAGTTGTGTTAGTTTCCCCATTTATAAATGTAAACCGTTTTGTACCGATGTTAATATGTTAAAGTTGTAACAGCGCGGCAAATGACTTCTAAATCAATGTAATTCTAAAGCATTGCGTCACAATTTTGTTTTCATTTCTTCGATTAAAACTTATATCATCTTTTTTACTGTATGGAGCGGCAGCGCAGAAGGTGCCACCGTCCATGTAGCGGGGCGGGGAATTGGAATAGAGAGAGTGGACTGTATAGGCGGTTTAGAAAGAAGGAAGAAGGCTAGTGGCCGCGTAAGGGGTGATAATGATGAAGGGGGAAAGGAATCGCGTGCACGTACCTGGAGTGTCGGGGTCTCGTCCTACTTCTCGACGTAGGGCTGTGTACGGGCGTGGATGTAGCGGCGGAAAACACTATCACTGCACTACACGGCCAGCGGTTCACTTCTTCGATAGTTTTTGCGGTTCGTATAACTTCAAGACGAAGATACGAGCGGATTTATAGCGGAGATATCAGCGGTAGGGGAAACACACCTTGCACTATGCACGCGAGGGAAAAGGTAGGGTACTTTGGGAAAAGATGATGTTACGCGGTACCATGAAAATATAAAAACCATACTACCGCCATAAGTGGCGTCACCACTGTATAAATGAATATTGTTACAAATATAGCCCCTAAAGCGACAACTAACGTTTCATAAAACTATTAAAAAAGGTTGCTGAATTGATCTGAAAAATTGATCTATGTCACTTAATAAGTACTCGATTTTTAATAGCAACAATAGTGTAAATTTATTGTATGAGAATAAAGCAAATATAATACGTTTATACGAAAAGTATATTCTGGAAACTGCGCCAGGTGTGCTTGTTCAAATATAAAAGGATTTTTCACATGCATTTGAAGTGCAGCCTTCAAATAGTATACGAAATCGATTCAGACTTCGCTCTCCTATGTCACAGAGGCAATTTTGTCTATTGTGATTTTAATGTATCTATTTTATTCAATTCTTCAATCTGCAGTAAAGTGCCTTCAAACTCTATACAGGACACAGGTACGATCACAAGATATACGCCATCGTGTACTTTTTAGTAGGTTAAATGAAAGAGGAATTATCCGATTATACACTTTTTGTTTTGATATATCTCTAATTAGGCTTTAGCTATGAAAGCTTCCATGTGCCTTAATTTTTAGGTACTGCCAACAATTGTTGTGATATTTGTCGGAGAATAAGAGAAAAGGGAGCGTCATTAATGGCATCCATAATTTCCATAATGTGGGCGTTGGTTAGTAATGTTGGTGCAATCAAACACTTCATTAATTAACTCAAATTATAATGTTCAATCACTTAATGTTCCCGATATCAATTTACACAAACTCATTGAAAATAATAGCTAGGAACGCGACAGTTTCAATAGTCGACCGCTTTGGCGGTGCGTTACCTGAGAACCACCGAGTCTACCACCAGCTGACGACACATGACTTTGTCCCACGCCGATAGACAGACGGCGCTAGCGTTCCACAGATTACTGCACTCCGACATATTTTAACCAATGAAATGAAAATTTGTTCTGATTGTGACTTTGTAATATCTGTTTACTTAAGACTATATAATCCACGTATTACTCCGTCTAAATTCTTATAACATATTGTGACGTAAAGAATATCTGATAAAAAAATCTTTAGATCTATCTTTTGAACAAAATGTTAATACAATTAGGTTTTAAAAAAATTGTTATTAATGGAAAGAACATATATATGTCTGAGAATGAGAGAGAAGGAGAAGAAGCATAAAGCAAGGGTTCTCTGCCGCCATCATTATTAGTGTGGATCACATCCATACTGTGGGCGTTGGTGCAATCAAACACTTTCTTAATTAACTCAGATTATAATGTTCAATCACTTAATGTTCTCGATATCAATTTACACAAACTCATTACTAATAGTAGCTAGAAACGCGACAGCTTCATTAGTCGACCGCTCCAGCGGACCGCCACTCGAGAACTACCGAGAGACGCCCGTCGGGCTGCCATTCTTGACTCTGTCCCACGCCGATAAACAGATGGCGCCAGCGCTTCACAGATTACCGCACTCCGATATATAAGTTTGATAACGAACCTATTTTTTTTTTCGCAACAATTCTAAAGTTATTTCAAATTAAATAAACCCGAACGCCTGTGACGTTATAATGTTACTTTTCACTCATTGCAGTTGATAGAGAAATAACAATAACAGTGTTTTGATTTATTTAATTCTGTTGTCATTGATAAATATTCAAGTTTATATTAAAAATGACGAACCTCAAAAGTTATCGTTATTCTTTTGTACCATTATGTACTAATACTATAAAAACTTCTGACAAAATGTTTTTAAGTGTCAAACTTCGAAATAAATGCTTTCAAGCAGTGCACCGTGATAATCCCTGTTGGGATCTGGTCACCGGAGAAAGTAAAAGACGTGTGTTCAACTTGGAGTACTGATTTAATATAAGGTATTTATTCGGTCGTACAAATACGAAGACATACGAGTAAGTGATGACGTTGTAATGTTGGCAGGCTTGAATTTTTGTATTACCAACAATCCCAAAACAAAATCGAATTTTTCTTGACTTTTCCTTAATATTTAAAGTAACTGAATAAGCTATACTCCGAACTCGATGTACTGGACATACGCGTTCTTTTACAAAACAAATATTATTTTTACTACTTAGTTGGACATAACATATAGCTTTGTCGCCGTAATTCCCACGCGATATTCTACAATTTATGAAATAAGTAATTATATTTAACATAATGGAGAATAAATACATAAAAATTTTCATTTATTATATTATTTTTTAACAGACTTACCTTCATGCCTTGGCACCTCGAACTCCAGCAGAATTAAATCGAACGTCATTTTTTTTTAATTAGTTATCATAAATACATCAACATCAGGAATATTACCAGACTTTGCCTTAATAAATCTCATATCACACATAACTAATAGTTTTTTAGCAATATATTTTCAATATTATTGTTTAGTCACGTGTAATAGCCATAAACGCTGTACTGTTACTAAAAAGCTATTACATTATGACGTCACAACTGTGTAGACCAATCATGCCGCGTGATTTATATTTAAATTTCATCGATATTTAATTATTTATAATTAACTAAGTTTTTTTCATTAAATATCAATATTATTAATAATAAAGTATTAAAATACGTGGAAAACTCAAATTCTTTTTTTTTTAATGTAATTGTGATAAAACTTTGTCTGAAAGTATTTCCAGAATGTTGTTTTTACTATAACATAAGGAATTGTCATATATATAGAATAATATTTAATTAATTATATCAAAGCTGTTACCATTTACTCAAAAACGTGTCGCATTCCCCCCAATCTTGTAACGTGTAAGTACATACATCTTCGTATATTAAAACGCTTTAACTAAAAGGGCAACATTAATCTTGATATACAGAGGAAAATAACCCTTATTATAAGATTTTAACTGTACAACCGTGTCTTTCTCCGCTACGATATAACGAAAGAACAGAGAGCTTTTATTACTACGAACGCGTTATTAAAAGACATCATTCCAAACTGCCTACGATAAACAACCCATTTTAGGCGCCCTCTGTAAGATTTACAACCGCAACAGGAACTCTGTCTCTCTCCCCTTCTCTCCTTAGTGTATCGCGTATATCTGTCTCTTTCGCCGTTGTAAGAGAATTTAATTCGGCTAAAAGCAACAATTTATAACATTGCGAATGTCATACTCTAAGTTGCCAAATGTTCGGAACTGGATTCCTGCAAATTGGTACATTGGGTATTTTTAATGTCGCTCTTAAAGAGACAATTCTTTCTCTAAGTAGGTTCTAATGTTAAACAATTTAATTCAACATTTCTCATAGTTTTTCTCATTATAATATTATTAGAAATATAAAGTACTAAAAAACTTCTAGATATATTTAATTTATTAAAAGATACACCAACTAGAATTTAAATCAGTTCCTTGTAAGTATAAAATACCTCGTTTTATTTTTTATTAAATAAACTGAACACTAATTTATGGATCACAAAGATAAGGGCTTATAGGGAATTAAAAGATAATAGTTTTTTCTTAAACACAGCTTCAGAGTCCTTATAAATATCAACCTCATTATTTTTCTTTACAATTTCTCTATATAACCGTAGCCGTATATTTAGTAGCCGTGTTTAGTGGGAAATGTTAGCCTAATTCTTAGTCATTTATAAATACTGTAACAAGTATTAAAAAAAAATCATTCAAAATAAGATGACACGAGGACGGTTTCCTGCACGAATCTCCTAAAGTATTATTAGAATATAATGTAAATAAATGATTCTTTATAAGGAGGTATCTGAGAATTCCTGACTGCTCCCGACTACCTTAAAGCAAGGTTTATAAAAGTACATCATTGCTTGAATGACCTCAACTATAATTAATATCACTTTCTTTTCTTTTATTCCTTCTGGTTGCTATCACCGCTGTTTATGTTATAGTTTACACCTAGCTCTATTATTATTAATATATTTTTTATTTCTTTTTTATTTATCTGTCTATCTCTGTATTTTTTCTTTAACACTGTAATGCACCAACGACCTTTCTTACACCAGAAAGGTTGGTTGGTAGATAAAGCTTCATAGCTTTAAGCCCGTCGCTTGCACTTTGTGCAATAAAGTTTATAAATAAATAAATAAATGTTTCAAATATTGTTTAATTATGAAGTCGTTTAGTTCATTATTGTCTACTGTGACTAATTGAGCGAAAGATCCATTGATTTCGATACGTCTGTGACTGTTACTGTGTTTGAAAGAAGTAAATCCCTGTCTCTATACTTATTTTCATATGAAACATCTCACTCTCTTTTTGACACACACATCCATCCATCCGTCATGTTTAAATAGCAAGTTCAGCTTAAATTTTGTCAGGTTAAGTTCAATGTTGGACAGTAATTGAAATTTTAAAAAATCATAGTTAATCTACGCCAGGCAGAGCTTTTCAGTGATAAATTCCTTGCCCTAATCCCACTGGGTGGGGTGGGCACAGCACGTTTCCTTTCGCTTCTTCACTCTATCAGCTGTCATCTCTACATCCACACCCGGTCCTTNAATTCCTGACTGCTCCCGACTACCTTAAAGCAAGGTTTATAAAAGTACATCATTGCTTGAATGACCTCAACTATAATTAATATCACTTTCTTTTCTTTTATTCCTTCTGGTTGCTATCACCGCTGTTTATGTTATAGTTTACACCTAGCTCTATTATTATTAATATATTTTTTATTTCTTTTTTATTTATCTGTCTATCTCTGTATTTTTTCTTTAACACTGTAATGCACCAACGACCTTCCTTATACCAGAAAGATTGGCTGGTAGATAAAGCTTTATGGCTTTAAGCCCGCCGTTTGCACTATGTGCAATATAGTTAATAAATAAATAAATAAATATTGTTTAATTATGAAGTGGTTTAGTTGATTATTGTCAACTGTGACTAATTAAGCGAAAGACGATCCATCGATTTCGATACATCTGTGACGATCTATTGAGATGTCACTGTTACGTTGTTTGAAAGAAGTAAATCCCTGTCTCTACACTTATTTTCATATGAAACATCTCACTCTCTTTTTGACACACATCCATCCATCCTACATGTTTAAATAGCAAATTCAGCTTAATTTTTGTCAGGTTAAGTTCAATGTTGGACAGTATTTGAAATTTAAAAAAAATATTAATTTATCTACGCCAGGCAGAGCTTGTCAGTGATAAAGCTTGCTTCATCTTCATCATCATCTTCATTGCCTTGCCCTAATTCCACTGGGTGGGATCGGCACAGCACGTCTCCTTTCGCCTCTTCACTCTATCAGCTGTCTTCTCTACATCCACACCCGGTCCTTACCATCATATTTAGGGCCCTCCTGCATACATGGCTATCCCCTTCTCATGATGTGTGCTACTTTCATACTTCCTCTAATATACTCATTCCTAATCTTGTCTAATTTTGAAAGCTTGCTTAATAGGGAGTAAAATACATAAGCATATGACAAACGTCTGCAGTGAAGTGATGGTAATATAAACACGAACAAATATGTAACTTGTTAAAATTTTAAATTAAATTTCGATTGTAAAAAAACGTTATCGGGAGTCCCATTTTTTAACACAAATCACGATCGGGCCACGGTTTTAAATTGCAAATTTTTACGAAATATTATTACCCCAATAAAAACCAATTCGTCGTTAAACTGCATTTCCGTACGTGACGCATTCCCGTGTAACTGAAGTCGAAATAAAACACGCATATATTATTGCTTCAATTACTATTTTATGTAACGAAGTTTAGTTGCTCTAACAACATTTAGACATGTTTCTCTTTCCATCTATTTTCTTGTCAGAAAATTGAATGTAAATTTTGAACTAATTGACCCAGGACTGCGTAATCTGTAGCCGAACTCGCTCCACACTGCACCAGTAAGAGCTGTTACACGGTTATGTAACTTTTGGCACGAGTCGCTTACTTCATCAAATGAAGCACTGGCAGTTTTTAGTTACAAAACTAGGAATAAAACCCGGAAATGGTTGTGTTCGACTAGCACGGGCGCGTGGCCAAAAACTAAAACTCTACTAATCGATTGTGAGCACAGCACTAGAGGAGACAAAGTTTGTTACAGACAAAAAAGGATGAGCCTAACATAACGTCTCGTCTCCACTTTCGTAGTTAAGATGGAAACACTTCTAAAGTTTCATGGGAATACACACTATACAATTTAAAAACTTTAAAAATTTCCAGAAAAAATGCTTAAAGTGTTCATCACTTACACTTTGCCATGTCTAACACAAGCTTGCCAAATTTAGGCATTAACCGAGCAACAACAAAACCCAAATAAATATCTCTCAGAATGGAATAGAGAAAGGACCAAGTTCGGGAAAGTACAATCAGTCTGCAAAAAATTAAAATGGCTATAAACCGGCCACATGACACAGCCACATAAGAAAAAAGATGGAAAAATGGACGAGAATAATAACTGAATGGTACCCTAGGGAAAGCAAAAGTGGAAGACCAATAAAGTGATGAGAAGGAACCCTGAAGAACGTAACAGGACCAAATCGCTACACACAGCAAATGATAGGTACAGATGGAAAGCATTAGAGAAGGCCTTTATCAGTGGGTGTAGGCTGATGGATGAATTCGGCCGTGGCTAGTTACCACCTCATCAGTAAAGAGGTGTCGCCAATCCAAAGGTTTCTATTCCAGTGCCATGCTGTATGTAAATTACCTCTTGGCAGGTCAGTGCGTCTCCATCTCAGTATGTATCCTCACTAAACATCATTACGGACAATCGCTAACCGTGCAGCAATAAATAAGCTAGAGTCCTAGTCCTATATTTTTCTTAATCAAAATAAAATATACGTCACTCCTGTATCTCTTAAACTTACATGTAACGCAACACTTTCCCCGTCTCAAAAGGAAACACAGGGAAAGTCCCCGTCGAAGCCTTGTTTCGAAATACCCGTCAATGTCAGATAAATCCCACTTTGTACTCGGAAAAGTTTTCCCAAGTCGATATAACTTTTCCTTCCATCTTTACTTGCTACCTTCCTAATATATTATAGCTGTTTCAAAATACATCATTCGTATGGAAGTTATTACCGACTTCATCTGCGTTAACTTTAAATTTTCATCAATAACTTTAAGCTCGTAGACCTCTCAATAGTACGAGCTTTTTTTGGTTTAGGATCAGTGGCATACTTCGGCTTTGTAATTATATACTATATATAAATTGGGACCTCGGGATCTCAAGTAGTATTATAGCCTTCGGTTCCAAATCAAACATATTTTATAGCTGACAGGTTGGTTGGTTGTAATCTCATTTAATGGTGGACGATACCGTCTAATATAGGGCAAACTAATTCAATAATTAAATAACCTCTCATGGTTTCTACACAGCAGCAAACTGGAACGCAATTTTTGCTTGATTGTACGTCTTGGTAATAGGGTGGTTACGACCGAAGTGTTCCACTAATCTAATCTCGAATAAAGTAGAAAACCGGGATTTGTCAGGACGTCAGCTTTCACAGTGAGTACTTACACCATTGCTACAGGGATTTAACAGACTATTATCTGGCCACCTATCGCACGTCGCATTCCAGTCGGATGTAGAATTGAGGTGCTTCGAAAGGCCCTCAGCAAAGACCATTGCGACGACACGCACACTGTGATGTTTTAAATAAAAGTCTTTTACACAATGTACCGTCTTTGTTTTGGATTTTTTCGTTGGAATAAGATGAAAATCTGTGGAAAACACGATACGTCCGAGGCACGGTGCCTTTGGCGAGCAAAGTTCTTAAGTCGTGTCTGAACTTGAACATTGTAAGATTGAGTGGCGTGGATTGCTTAGATTTATGTATACCACTACAAAAGCTCGTGTTGAAAGCTTCTAGGAATAAATCGATAGGTATAGGGCGAACTTCACGAAGTTATTACATTGTAACAATAATATTTAAATGGAAGATAAACATCTGTATAATATATGTACATAACGAAGTTGTGTTCATTACACCAATTACAACCCAAAAATGATTACTAACCGATTTGTTTGTTTAGTTTCCACCAAGAATAGGAGATCTATTAAAGTATCATTAAATATTGTTCAGATTAGACATTGGAATACACAGAAATATATTAGTCGCATTTTAGAGCGGTCAGGGGCCGGACATAGGAAGGAAACATTCCTTAGATGAAGAGATATATTACTTAATTAATCTGAAATATTATATGGAATATATTATTTAAACTACAATATAACAGTAATAAACTACACAATACAATTAATAAATGGTAATAAGTTTGCCTATATGCCAAGAGCAGCTGTCGGGCGAATTTATTTTAGCAGCACTGGTTATCCCAAAGACAACGATCTACGCCCTGACGCAGTCACTAAGAATGAGCACCGAACCTGCTCTCTCGGCTCCTTGTATAGCACCCACAGTGCTGACTCTGATCCGACGCACGTCGCTTTAACCAGTTATAGCCGTCTTATTCTATTTAACTATCCAACTGCTTTAGCAAAAAGTACAAACGTCTACTTCCGTCATATTCTTTAGCTATGTAAACGCTCATTAAGAATAGATTTTGCGATATTTCCCCGGGATCCAGCACCATGCAGCTACCGTGCGGAAAAGTCAGTTTTTACATAAAAATACCTCTTTTTTACACAGTTTTGAAGGTGAAATATTTGTTCTTCCACGTGTTATTTTACAGGCGATATATCGCGTGTTCCATAACAGCTGGCTACGGAGTGAGGATGAAGCCAAAGGCACTCGGCAAAGCAGCCAAGGTCAATATAATGGCCACTATAGTGCAAATCAGCTGACCATGTAGTATTTATCCTTTAACGCATTCGTACAAGAATTTGAAAAGTTTTACTTGAATCGTGTATTATAAAAGTTTATAATTTAGGCGTACGGTTGCGATATAAACCAAAAAAGACGATTACTATTTGGGTTTTGTAACTGATGAAAACCAATATACAATACAAAAAGCCATATGCATAAACTCTTCAAGTAAGTCAATAACTTTTAACCACCCATCTCGATCGTCTTAACGCGAATCGGCACTAAAGCCGAGTATTGATCAGACCGAACACATCAAATCGAAACGAAAATAAACGTGAAAACCAATAAAAACTTCGACATATTTTCTGTTATCGTAACTACGAGACACGCTGTTCCGTATCACTCAGAAGTTAGGGTATAATTTCATTTAATGGGGGTAGATGTTAAAGCGGCATTGTATCGCGAATAAAGGCGCCATCTTGCATTTATATGCGAACGTATAAAGTGTCCTTCACGGTTTATGTTCTGGCACTTTTATTGCTAAATTTGATTTCTATAAGTAAACACACATTGATTAATAAATACCACAATCACAAATTATGTTTTCTTTTTATCATTTCACTTTAGCATTATTATATGTTTTGTATCTGTTTATATCTCATCAATTCTTTATCACTTAGTATTAACCTGTCTTTGTCTAATGCTTTAGCTAAACCTAATCATGTTAAGTTTGATATATGTTGGCAGTATTCATTGTCTATCGATGGCCAATGAGATTAACTTAACATTAAGGGGTTTCTTTAACAAAATTAATACAATAGTAAGATTTATTTATACAAAATAGGATGAGCTAATATAGAAGTACGATAACATGTGTTAGCGATCATTATTGTTTTATGTGTGGATTACTATTAAATTACTATATTTGTTTATTATGCTGAGGTCTTTGTAATTATATCAGATTCCAGAAATTCTCAAGTTTTAACATACACTTCTGTTTAGTCGTCGTTTTCACGACGACTGTGATTGGTGAACTTATTATTTTTGAGTGGGGGGTTTGGTGTAAGAAAGGTAACACAGGAGTATGAAGCAGTATTCGCCTAGTGATAGTTCTTAGTTTGTATTGTGTTTTAAGTCATTCAAAGTATGTAATATAATAATGAAGAATCTGATAATAATATTACTTAACCTGCAAATTAGTGAAATCTTCATTGGAAAAAAAAGGTGATAGAAACCCTCCACTCGTGTGTTCTACTGACTTTAATAATTGCAATCTAAATTTAATTTCCCAAACTAACCGACAAAAACATGAAATCTTTATCTTTTATATAACAACCTGTTTTTGATCAGTCAAAATACTACTGTACCACCTAAACATATACGAATATTTACATAAAACTTTGATGAATTTTTAGATTTTTATCTCCGTCTCTGTTTTTATAACCTTCGATAAAGTTGTTACATTGGAAGGAAGAAAAACATGTACTACATTACCTATAGAGACAAAAAACAAAAGTTCAGGTATAAAAAGTTATACAAAACTGTTTTACAGCGATTGTAGATTCTTTATAAAAGAATTTATATTATATTAGATGTATTAACGTGTTTTCTCGTTTATCCGCATTAAATATTGAACAAATAACACATCAGAATGCAGCGAACACCTTGATCGGCTTAGAGAACTTAAAAACGGTTCAAGTTTGCCGCAACATGAAAAATTCAAGAAAGACTCAACTTGAATCTCGTAAGCTGCTAATTCGAAATTCTTTAAAGGTTCGCAAAACTTTTGGTATTATTTCTGAAATAAAACAGACAAAATACATTAGAGTTTTTCAACCGCCTACCAATTCTATATTACAAATAACAGAGCAATACAGTTTTGCTTTTAACTATTGCCAGGCGTTAATTGAACAATTTATAACTGTCATTGTTAGTTGTGTTCGCTTGTAACGTAACAAAATGTGAATTAAACCACAATCAAAAACAGTGATTTAATTTATGTCGTACCTATATATACACGGGTAGTGTTTGTTACAAATCTCTCTCCATCTGGGCTTAAGGCTAAGAATAAAAAGCTGTAATTTCAGCTACATTGTTGTCTGACCGCAGTGTGAACGAAGCTTGTTCTACTTTGTATGCAATTTCGTTACGCTTAAGATGGCTTTCAAAGTTCTTACAATCTTTTTCCTTTCAAAAGCCTGTACTAAGTGAGAATGTTTTCTTATAGAACTTGTAATTTTTCTTTATTTTCGTGAAAAAAATATCTTGAAATTTTACCAGAAGGAATGTTTATCTAAAGCATATCGTATCAGTATAGGCTTTAGATTAGGACGCCGACTTTTTTAACTGGATTCTACTTGGAGGCTGTGAGCCCCTTCGTAAGCTCACTCTTGCGAAGACTTGCCGGTTCAGGATAAATGAAAATGCCACCAGATTCTTCACTCCAACGCTCCGCCGCCCACTTGTCACCAACTAACTGTTATTTGCAGAAAACCCGGAAACAGGAACAGGAATACGGTTTGCCGAAAGTGGCCATCTAATGTAGGTTTTTTACGACTGACAAACGTGCACTATTGTGACAAGCAAGCGACGGGGGTTATCGATTTATTGGATAAAATGTGATTCCTATGATTGGCGTTTTATTTATTACCAATCACAGGGGCTACTTTAATTACAAAAATGATTCTATTTTTAGCGATGACAAATAGTGTATACGCTATAGTTACAAACATTATACATACTTATAAATATCAGACTCTAAGTTACAACAAAATATATTATACAACGAACGATGTTTAACAATATCATTTAACAATTTTAGTTTAATAAAAAGGGGAAAAATTAATTTACAATAAAAAGGGAGAAAGTCGCGAACAGAGGCTGATTAGCATTTCTGTAATGCCTTTTAAGGAAATAACGCGTTAAATCTAATTATTATAGCTTAATTTGTTTAAATGCAGTTTCAAGCGTATATCTGCATATTTTGATCATGGATTGCGCATAAACCAGCGTTGTTTATTGAGCAAATCTATTAATTAAACAATGTTATATTGAATCAGGCGTCTCAGTGTACTATTAAGTCGTAAAGTAACGATTGTTTGCCGTTATTGCTCTACAGGCGCAGCCATCGCGTGTTTCATTTGTACAAATCGTAATTAAACCGATTTTACTGCTACTATAATAATATTGTCCATAAAACAACTACAGATTGCTTTAAACGGCATTTTCTCCTTCATTAAATATATATTATCTTAAATAGATAACAAATATATTTTATAACTTGAAATGTGAATTAAGAAGGTAGTTGCAAATAATTACATGTCATCTCTTTTGCTACTTTTATATATGTCGGAGTGCAAGAGTCTGTGGAACGCTGGCGCCATCTTTGTATCGGCGTGGGGGCAGAGTCAATAAGTGGCAGTCCGGCCCGTCTCTCGGCAGTTCTCGAGCGGCGGTCGGCTGGAGTGGTCGACTATTGAAACTGTCGCGTTCCTAGCTATTATTGTTAATGAAATTTGTGTAAATTGATATCGGGAACATTAAGTGATTGAATATTATAATCAGAGTTAATTAACAAAGTGATTGCACCAACATTGCCCACGAACGCCAACAGAATAAGAAATTAAATGGTGGATCCCATCAATGACGATGTCGGCGGAGAACCCTACGCCCCTGTGCTTTATGCTTCTTCTCCGTTCTCTCTTATTCTCCGACATATATATGTCTGATTTAAAGGGGGTCGGACAATAGAAAGAAGAATAGATTAAGATAAGAAATATATTATTTAATTGATTATTCTGAAATATTAGAAGGGATATATTAATGAACCTAGAATATTACAATAATTAACTACATAATGCAATTGATAAATGGTAATAACTTGCCTATTTGACAAGGGCAGAAGTCTGGTGAATTTATTATAGCAGTGCTGCTCATCACAAAGATAACGGCCCACGCCTTGATGCAATCACTAAGTATGCGTACCGACCCGCTATCTCGGGTCCTTTTATAGCACTCATAGTGCGGCCTCGTGCCTCCTATTTAACTATCCTCTGATAACAAAGCCAGTACGCCAACTTTAGATTTATTTTGTATTAGAAATCCAGCGTTTATATTTAGATCGTTGTTTGCAACTCAGAGCATGTCAGCATGTAGTTACTGAAACTCTATCTAGCGTGTCTAGTGTTTACATTTTGAGACTAACAACACATTTAATTAGTTTGAACACAGGTTCAACATTTTAGCGCATTTGGTGCTGTGAATAACTTAACAGCAACCCAGCAAAATTTGTAGTAATCAGTAATTTTCCAGGATATATTACAAAGCTCCAGTGGTTGTTTGGTTAAATGCATCTGTTACAGCAATTACAAGATCAACCTTAACATTTACTTCATTATTGGAAAACCCATTTAATTAGGAAGCTATGGGCTGAACAATATCTCGATACATACAAAATGTTAAAAAAAAAATGGTTCCTTAATGTTTCTGACGCCTTTACAAGAAAATAAGGTAATTTTCTCTAAAGCTTTCTAGACTGGCAAACATTATAAGATTTTAATTGTATTACAACCATTATTCACAAAGTCTCTTACAGCTTTGGATTTGCAATTGTTTGGTCTCTGGTGGCCATTAAGTGCTCGTGATAAAATTAAACAAGAAGTTAAAAATCAGAGTTTCCCTTGAAAATATTGAATACAAAAGAAAGTGTGCGTGATACGCATGTACACTTCTTCTTAGTGCGAAGTACTTAATTTCCCAGTGAAACTTTTTTGGCTGGCATTGTATCATATTCTATCAAATAATTTTATATTAAATTCTTCATAAATATAAATATTTTGTCGTAATTGTTTCTAAGTAAAATGTGACTGTTAGTCAGTGACGATCCGACAGACATACATACACAACGTACCTCTTGTAAAGATTTTATTCCCTGCTGTATCATCAGATGTTTCGGTCCCAAAATATTGTAGCACACTTATAAATGCCTTCGTAATACTATAAAACAGAATGTCTCAATAGACGTAGTGTAATAGAAACGAAGTCGCGAATATTATCTTCTTCTTTATACTTTTTATATATAAGTAGGTCTAACAGGAGATAGAGACAAACCATAGATTTTGGGTTAAATACAGGCTTAAACGTTTGATATTAAATAAAATTCCTTAAAGATTTACAAAATCAAAAATCTTCGAGTCTTATCTAAGTGATCGCTATCAAGTGGTTAAGATAGGAGATCATCAAAGCTCACAGAAACCTATAAATTACGGTGTTCCGCAAGGATCAATCCTTGGATCTATACTTTTTCTGATTTACATTAATGACATTAGTAAACTTGGACTTAAAGCAGAGCTATCTCTATATGCCGACGATACCACACTTTTTTATTACGGAAACAAAATAGAAGATATAATTACTGACGCCCAGAATGACCTTAACTTACTTAATGTATGGTTCCAATGCAATTTACTTACGCTAAATATAAGCAAAACACATTATGTAATATTTGCAGCCAAAAATAAGAAAATTAACGACTTTGAACCCTTAAAAATTAATAATACCACCATTATCAGGTCAGATTGTGAAAAATATTTAGGTTTAATTTTGGATGACAAACTAACGTGGAAACCACACATTAAAAGTATAAAATCAAAATTAACATCTCTAACTGGAGCTCTTCGCCATATAACAAATTGTTTACCTAATAAAGTTCGCTACATAATTTACAACTCCCTCGTTAAACCGCATATAGACTACTTGATTCAAATATGGGGCTCAGCAGCCAAAACTAATCTTAAAATTATACAGACAGCCCAGAACAAACTACTAAAAGTACTATTCCACTATAACTTCCTTACATCGACAGAAAAGATATATAAAGAAACCAAACTAATGAACATAAGTGATAGCTACAAATACAATACATGCATTCTTATTCGAAAAATAATAAATAAAGAACTTCATACAAATATAAGCTTCACGACTAGAAATACAAATCCGTCTTTAAAACGTTTAAGAAGTTCAAACAATATAACTCTACGGCAATCGAGAACCAATTATGGCAAGAAAAATATTACGTTTGAAAGTGCTCAAATATATAATAAACTACCCATTGCTATTAAGGAAACCAAAAGTATAATAAATTTCAAAAAAAAATTAAAATTTTACCTATTAAATAAATAGCTTTTACTAAAAACTCAACTAATTATTATTTTGTCACATCCAGTTACGCAACTTCAATATTTTACACTAATGACCTTGTTTTTTTTTTTTTTGTTTTACTGTATATTAATAACTTGTGTAATTTACTATTTGTTCACCTCAAAAAAATTATTGTTCTTTTTTTAAATAGTAATAAGATTGTTTACACAAATGTATCAACGAAAGTGCAGAAATTTTTATTATGTATTAGCCTGTAAGTGAATATTATTTATATATAATATAAGTTTCCATGTAAGTGAATATATATTCTTTTTGGAAATAAATGTCTTAAACCACAAAGATTGGGACAGTTTAAAATTGCTCCTACCAAGAAAAAATAGCAATTCTGCATTTATACGCCATTGCAATAAAAATATGGCAGGAGCTCTAAAACTATAAATGATCCACAGAAGTATTCCAGGTGTGGTTTAAACCAATTCGTTACCACAAATACATACAGCAATCCCTCACAAACGTATAACATTGAAATTAATTTGACCTTTTCGTCTCGACTCCGCCGAGTTTGAATAATATTAATGTCAGACATTCTATTAGGCGCTATGTGTTAATTGTTATTTATATTGCGTGCCTTGTTTGTTGTGTTTGTGATGAGTTTGTTTGTTGTTCGCTACTGTTTAAGTACTTAATATTGTTAAACTAATTTGTTAACAACAGCCCCCGAGGATATGACTCAGTGGTGACCTTACTTTGCTGGCACAAGTGTTGGGTTAATACCCGGGTTATCTCAAATGGAAAATTTATATTATCTTAAAATATAAATAGAGTATATTGATTGCTGACTGTGACAACATTTGCTATTAATAAAGACTCCAAAGACGAGATGTCTATAGATAGTTCTAGAATGTTGGGAGATATTGAGTAATACGGTGGCAACACTTAAAAATACCAAAAATCATGGTGTTATATTACGAAATGTTATAAAATACGAAATTCACTCACACTCACATTAACTAAAAACTTTTATTCTCTCCACTATTGAAATATACACAACTAGCACTATTTGAATTTATAAAATTTAGCATTACTTCTCTTAAAACAACTTCTTCACGAAATTGCATAACATTTCGTATATTACGCCATGATTTTTAGTATTCTTAATTGTACTTATATCACTTAATAACTACTAATATTCCCAACAATTGATGACATTAAAGGTCGACTTAAAAATCTAAAACAATGTCAAATTTATGTGTTCGTTTTGCAAGTAGGCCGTTTTTAGTCACAAGGCCTCATTATTATCCACACTGTTATACAAACGATAGTAAAAATTCATGCCGAATGCATCCACTAGACTCCCTCGACTATCAAAATGTTCTCCCTTTGTGTATAGTTCATGCGAGTGCAATGTAGGTCGACTTGCTACCTTGAACAGAGTCCGACCTCCAAAATGCTCCATTGTACAGGTAACAGGCATCTTGTAATAATTCATTGTGATCTAAGAAAGGTATTTAATCAGCGGAAAATATATTTAATAAAATATTTCAAAGTTATAATTAAATCAAGTGCCAAACAGTGCAGTACATAAAACCGCAATATGTGAATAGTTTTTGCTCACTTTGCAACAAACTTGGACGTTTCAACTTCGAGTGAGTCTTGTTTCGCGATGTTTTTAGCACTGTTAACACGTTATTGCTGTTGCTTTACTTTCCTTCACTTACATTTTGTAAACTTAGTGAATGTATTTCGCTTCATATTAAAAAAAGTCCATGAGTGGACAATGAAATGGCAGATAAGACTAAATGAATCCAAATCGATGTACATTGATTTTATTAATAAGCAAACGGAAAGCTCATGTTAAAAAGTCAAGACCTAAAATACGCTATAGAAAGATGTATTGGCTACTAGGAAGGCATTCAAGACGAACAGTACCCAATAAGCTACTACTATATAATATGGTACTAATACCCATATGGACATATGGTATTCAAGTTTGGGGATGTACCAAACCTAGCAATCTCAACAAAGTACTTAGGGAAATTGTCAACGCACCTTGGAAATAGCGATCTTCACAAGGACGTAAACATGGAGCTCGTTAATAATTACATCGACAGAATTGCCAAAGCTCATCACCAAACACTTCGCCATCACGTGAATCCCGAAGCTGCTAAATTTCTGCATATCACACGGACCAACAGAAGACTTAAAAGTACAAAACCTTTTGAGTTAGTTTAAGTGCAGTGACACAATATAGTGCAGTGTTTTAAGCAAGAACTCAAGAACAGTGTGAGTCAATAGACATTATACTAAACTAAGCATAGTCTTTGGACTCTACACTTTGATAATACAATCACATATTAGGTGGATTAGGTATTAATAGTATTATTACTAATTAGTCTGAAAACAACCATTGGTTGGTTATAATAATAAAAACCATTACGATCATTTACACCATAAATATCTTAAATGTTTTTGCTGAAATAAAAGAAAGCCTAATGTAATAAATCTAGAATTATCGCAGTATAATATAAGTATTTTGGTTTGATTTCAAAGCTGCGAGTATTATATACAGATGTAATAAGTCAAAGGTATTTCACATGAAGTTATTTATACCTCTAAACGGTTCGTGTAATGCCATCCAATTAAGTTAAAAGTATAATAACACCACTTGGTAATAATGTAACGAGGAATTATCACGAACACTTTCCGTATTTATGGGACACGTTGCCTATATCGAGCTTTTTTTGTTCTCGGAGCTTTTTCGCTTGAGTGTAATTTCACCTGACATAAAATTTCACAACAACAATTTCCTGTGAACTGAACCTTGTTTACGTAAATTGGTAGCATACTATTTCACAACCAAAGGTCCTGGATTGGATTCGAATTTGTCTATGTCTGGACTCGTGAGAGGCTTCAGCCTTAGTTAGTATTCACGAAATCAGTAAAGACGTGGCTCCAAGCAAATAACTTTCATTCCAGCACGATGTATAGAATCCATAAGAGGTAAAAACACCTTACCAAGTTGGCGCATGTCCATCCTATCTTGTATCATTATTCAAAATCAAATGAGATTACTATTCATTTTCAAGTCTTATACAATACACACTATCTGATATATATGAGGTGATGGAAAAAAGCGTTTCACTTTAATAAATAAGCACTACGTACTCTAAAATCAATGCAACGAAAGCCAAAGTAATATTTATTATCATTCAGAGTCGCTTCTACAAATTTCGTGGCCTTCGGTGAACGGGGAAATGGCGAAAAGTGTTCATCGTTTTTAATTCAAATGCAAATTCGCTACATTTGAATTCAAATGAGAACTCAAAATATTATCACTTCGCTATGAATGTTTTCTTTCGTTATACATGGACTAGATCTCGTCATTGAGCTGACTCGGCCTCGTACTTACAGAGTTTCAACTGAAATTATATATCAAAAACGTACATCATTCACATTTCAGTTACGCTCTAAAATAGATTCTTTAGCATCATGTCCTGAGTAGAATTCAAAACAAACTGAGTTTTCCCAACTTCAAGAATTCAAATCATCCCCTTTGAATTGTTGTCTCTCGAAAAAGATTCACTTTTATACATGGAAGCTGCCATGGCCAATATGACAGCTTAGAATTAACAACAAACATTCTCCGCTTTCACATGCTAATAATTACCCTACTGGCTTTGACAGCGTAACCGAGAGGGGTGGCGAGCGCAAGAACTCTGCCGAGGGGTGAGCCCGTAGAAAGACCCTGCTGCGTCGTGGGGGAAACGTTGCTCGTAAGGGCGCCTCCTGCGAGGCTCAGACCTAGGCTTAGAGCAACGTTTGCTGCTGCTGAAAAAGACAATCGGACAGGTGCTTAATCTTGACGCCCATGGGTCCACGACTGGTGGCCGCGGCCGGGGTGCGTCAGGTAGCGGGGACCTCGTCTTCGCCGGCGAAGACGCTGTGTGTGTGTGTTAGTGTACGGGGCATTGTCAATAGTAATCTGGTCGTCTGGGTCGTTAAGGACGTGTTTGGGCCGCCTCTTCCTAGGCGGGATGTTTAGCCTAATCTACTCTGCGCCGCAACGGGCCTCTTATATGCCGCAACTACGGCTGGCAAACGTGTACTATTGTGACAAGCGAACGGCTCTAATGCGTACTCTTTATTATTACTTTCTTATATCTGGTCGTTGTTTTATTTATTACTTACACTATATTATACAAATTATATCAATAAGAAAGAGTATACAAAATAGTCTTTTAATTTAAGCTTTAACGAAAATATAAACTATTTATATGGGGAACCTACTTCGACAGGGAAAAGGTCGCGAACAATTACAAATCTATTTTAATATAATCTTATTGATCAATTTACTATACCTCAAACATTTTTTATAATCTAAATAGTCCAGTAAATTACAATGAGATTTTTCTATTGGAATATTTTTCAAGTTGCAACCTTATGCGAGCACCAATTATGGGTAAAATGGGTTGTAATGGGTTTAAATGGAAATTGTGAAGGTTTTACCGACCGAACCAATAGCTTTGAATTAGATAACTTGCATTTAATCTGAAAAATTTATTTCCAAAACAAAAACAGAGAAGATCACAATTGATGTGAGATCAAATGGCAGGCGGAGGTAGTTGAACTTCTACGTTATCCTAGTTACTGAAGATAAATGGATGCTGCAGGGCTCATCCTCCACCTATCCTATATTAAATACATAGTGTTTCAGCATTAAAACACCGTACACCATTTATATTAACCTATACGTGGCTGGCTTTACGTTGGTTGCTGAATCACTCAGCATCATCAAATCAGCTGGATTTAAAGTAAATTTTTTGTGATTCTCCTCCTGTAAGGAAGTTTATTGCATTTTTCAGCAATATAATAAATAAAACGCCAGTCTTGTTAGCTTCAATGTGACTTTGATACTTAAACTGAATCCGAACACTTTTGAACTAAGTTTTGAATATGTAAATTACATTTTCCAGTATTAGAAAAAAGTCCACTTGGCTTTTATGTGGCAGGCTTTGATAGCTGAACCACTAAAAATATTTCCAACACACAAAAACACTCAAAAAGTACTGGCCACGTTTCCATTGACGTCAATTGATTTTTTCTAAGCATTCACAACAGTTTACCGAGTGTCACGGCCAGAGTGCATCCGATTGGCGATTTGCTCGTCGTTTTTCAGATTTCCTAGGCTCAGTTAGGTTCCACTGATAGCTTTTCCCGCCTGTCTGTCATAGCGATTTATTGCACAGTTCCACTTTGACGTAATACCGTTTACATGGAGTGTTTTAAAATGTATTACAAACACAGAAACAATTTGGTAAATCCAGTACATGATAGGACTTTTATCTCAAACCTCCAAATCTTTTACAATATTAAGCCAAAAATACCGAAAGTAATTATCATCATAAGACGTAGCCTGCTTTTCATTGCAATAGCATAACCTCCAAACAAATTAATTACAGGGGAAAGTATTATTTTTAAGTACAGTAGTTATCTTTGCCTATTTCTATATCCTAAGCTGAAGAATGATCATCTAATTTCGATCATGATCTGCTTGATTACGACTTATGATCTCTCTTAACCAGTATGACGTAGGCTTCAATAATCTGAAGTTACTAAAATATTCCATAAGTACAATAATGATAAATTTTTCCATAGTCAATTTTGTATTTAACTAATAAAACAACGTTAAAAGAATTGTAAGCTACTATCTTGTAAAATGCTATTATATTGATGCAATAATAAAGGCATAAAGCAGTAATAAATCTGTCATGTAAGAGGAAATCCTTAAGTTTACTTTATAACAATGTTTATGATAAAGCATTTGCATATTTGTAATCATTTGATACGTTGTAAAACTGAGTGACAGAGTAAGAAATAGTGTGATAAGAGAGCGTTGTGGTATAAAAGAAGACGTAGTGACTAAAATTGAGAAAGGTATGCTTAGATGGTTTGGGCATGTAGAGAGAATGAATGAAAGGAGACTGACAAAAAGGATTTATGAGTCAAGAGTGAATGCGAAAGTTGGAAGGGGAAGACCAAGGCGAACGTTCCTGGACCAAATCCAGGACATTTTAAATAACGGCCAGGTCAAGAGTACTCTAAACCGACGAACTTGTATGAAAGGTTTAATGAGAATGAAAGAAGCGAAGGAGATATGCAAGGATCGTGGCAAGTGGAAGGATGTTGTCTCTGCCTACCCCTATGGGAATGAGGCGTGATGTTATGTATGTATGTATGATACGTTGTAATGGAGCCCAGTGGTGAGATGTGTGATTTTCGTTCGATAAACAGCAGAAATTACAGCAATTTTCTTTCTAAGAAGGAACGCTCGATTGTTCTTTCCAATTCATTACCCATGTCAACTACCGATGGACATGATATAATAGTTATATCTCAACTCAGGCAATCAAATGTTTATGATATAAGCATCTCTTTTTAAGTTACAATGTATATTATCTATTTCGTTTCACGGTAACTGTTGTAACGAAATATGTGTAAAGATAACACCAGATAATAGAACAAACAAAACATAAATCAGTTACAAAGTCATCGTTACTAACAGTGCGTGTGTCGCGTCGAAATTAGTTAAGTTTTTAGTGGTATTTTATAAACTGTGAGTGTTTGTTTACATTAATGATTATATAAGTGATGTGAATAACAATGAAAACCCTTGCTTATAAGTACAAGACGGACTTTTTCACTATCTCAGAGTTTAGCGCAACATGACGCGACACCATAGTCTTAATTTAATAAAAAAAGACAACATTGTGTAGTTTAACTAATAGCAAACATAAAAATCATAGCATTTGATAGTCTTTCATGAAAATTTAAGTGTCAAGAGCCACTTTGGCGTCATTCTAGTCGTGGGGCAATCGATGCAAAAACGTCCGTTCTGGGCGTAGTAGGCGCCGGTTATTACCGTTAAAAAGCGCGGGCAAATAACGGAGGCCAATAAAACGCGGCTGGACAATCTAAGGGACAACTATGTTTTTGTTAAGGAAAACATCATGAGGAATCGTGCAGAAACTGGGGCAAATTCCGGGGTATATGTAAAATCTTCTTCGCCTTTGATTGTGGGGGATTGTGCCGCTAGATATCTTCCTTTAAGGAATGACAGCCGTTCCGAGACATTTAAATCAAGCACTGATGCTATGGCCAAGTAGCGGATATTCCCTAGTTATACATGGAGCGATGCGTCGAGCGTTCGCCAACAGCGTCCAATTGTGAAGGTGCTAAGGCGTTCGTGAGAATTTCTCATTTCGCCCGCGCCAACCCATTACACTCCGCCTTGTGTAGATAGCGGGCAATTACACTATAAAACATTTAGGTAAACAATCTACACTAAACACACTTTAACCGTGATGATTTAGTACTTGAGTGGATCATTAGTATTATGGTTTCTGCCTTTTAATATCGTTAATTCAAAGATTGATTACCAACAACTAATCAAACCATGTATTGTTAGATTGATATACGTTCTTTTGAAATAAACAGTCGCAATTTGCTCGTCAAGCGTCGTCCTTAACAACGGCTATGACAATCCACAATCTACTTTATCAGATAGGGTCCGCCACCAGCACAAACGTTACATAACGTCGGAGTTGAGGTCACCGATTTCTGAGGTTACTCGGACGTGGATTCCACCCACGTTCCCGAGGTTGCTTTTGATTAATTCATAACCCCCCCCCCCCCCCCCCCCCCCCCCCCCCCCCCCCCCCCCCCCCCCCCCCCCCCCCCCCCCCCCCCCCCCCCCCCCCCCCCCCCCCCCCCCCCCCCCCCCCCCCCCCCCCCCCCCCCCCCCCCCCCCCCCCCCCCCCCCCCCCCCCCCCCCCCCCCCCCCCCCCCCCCCCCCCCCCCCCCCCCCCCCCCCCCCCCCCCCCCCCCCCCCCCCCCCCCCCCCCCCCCCCCCCCCCCCCCCCCCCCCCCCCCCCCCCCCCCCCCCCCCCCCCCCCCCCCCCCCCCCCCCCCCCCCCCCCCCCCCCCCCCCCCCCCCCCCCCCCCCCCCCCCCCCCCCCCCCCCCCCCCCCCCCCCCCCCCCCCCCCCCCCCCCCCCCCCCCCCCCCCCCCCCCCCCCCCCCCCCCCCCCCCCCCCCCCCCCCCCCCCCCCCCCCCCCCCCCCCCCCCCCCCCCCCCCCCCCCCCCCCCCCCCCCCCCCCCCCCCCCCCCCCCCCCCCCCCCCCCCCCCCCCCCCCCCCCCCCCCCCCCCCCCCCCCNTGTGTCTGACGAGGCACCACACTCGTGACATCTTGCCGACGGTTCACAGCCAACAGTTTGGTACAGGTATTTGCCGAAGCAACCATGACTGGTAAGCACCTGTACCAACCTGTAGGAGAGCGATCCGTGCTCTCTATCCAGCCATTTGTCAAGATGAGGGCAGTTCGCCCCTATTATGGCCCCGCCCGCTACTGGGGAGGAGATGCCCTTGGAGCAGCGTTCGCACTTAAAATGTTTAAATGTTAAAGGCAGCCTCCATACGAGCACGTCCTTCCCTCCGGTTAAGCTGTAAAAGCCAGTAAGGCTAACAGCTAAAGAAACGCCGAAAAAACAGATCATTTTTTGAACCTAGACACTAACTATTTTAAACAAGGGATTACCTAGTTTAAAATAATTCTTGTTCCATACATCAAATGGTCTTCGAGCCGAATATAAAAATATAAAATAGTTATTTTTATGATTACGTGAAAACAACGGCAAGTAGGATCGAATACATCAATACTTAGATATAGACACCAAATCAATATTAACGTAACCCTTTCTATCTTCATTAACTTATTTCTTTCTCGCAATCACCGTTCGCCTCGTTCGATCACGTTTTTGGTAACCCATTTTTTGGTCATGTATTAACTAGCTTACTGTCCAAGTTAAGCGTGTCTAATGAAGTTTTAGCTTCGAAAACACTGTTAGGTAACTAAATGGGACTTCCCCGGTTGAGACAGTCCATTTCGAGCCATAGTTAGTCAACAACTACAGTCTCACTATACTTATGCATGATGATAGATAGTACAAATGCAAAAATCGTATATAAGTCTATCAAATGCGATAGTATCTCTGAACAAACAATAAGAGAAAAACTTTACTTGATAAGGGATAGACAGATAGACAGACGCAATCACTCAACTCCATTATTATACTTAAACAAGTATGCAAAAGCTTCTGTGGAAAGTTCGTGACGGGGAAATATTTATATTAGTTGAAAGAAGCCTTCGCACTGAAACTAGGAATCCTGAAATGGCCGAATGGTGTGATATTGGACCATACACTGTAATAGCTTCGCGGTAGCTCCGGTTGATTTTATTTATTGATATAACTCTGTGAATAAAGTACAAGTTCTTTTGCTTTTTACATTACTATATTTGCTTATAGGATATGTGGTGTTGGATCAACTTGTGCGCCTCTGAATAAATTATCTAATAAATCTATTATAACTAAAAAGTCCCTCCGGATCAACAACTACGTCGGTGACTTCAAAGAAAAAAGCATAAATAATATCTACTACATACAAACATAGATAGCATCTCGCCTCATTCCCTTCGGGGTAGGCAGAGACAACGTCCTTCCACTTGCCACGATCCTTGCATATCTCCTTCGCTTCTTTCATTCTCATTAAACCTTTCATACAAGTTCGTCGGTTTAGAGTACTCTTGACCTGGCCGTTATTTAAAATGTCCTGCATTTGGTCCAGGAACTTCCCATTCACTCTTCACTCATAAATCCTTTTCGTTAGTCTCCTTTCATTCATTCTCTCTACGTGCCCAAACCATCTAAGCATACCTTGCTCAATTTTAGCCACTACGTCTTTTATACTACAACGTTCTCTTATCGCACTATTTCTCATTTTTTCACTCAGTTTCAATCCACTCATACTTCTCAACGCTCTCATCTCTACCGCATTTATTTTACTTTTGTGATTCTTCTGCCATACCCAACTTTCACTACCATACATAAGTGTTGGCACCAACACTCCAGCATGCACTGCCAGTCTAGCCCTTTGAGACACCATCTGGCTATTCATAAAAGCATGCAGAGCACCATTTACCATATTCCCTGCATTCACTCTCCTTTCGATATCACTTTCACATGTTCCATCTTTTGTAAATTTAGATCCCAAGTATACAAATTCTTTCACCTCTTCCACTTGTTCCCCATCTATCAAAATATTGCCATTCATCATAGATTCATCTCGTTCAAAAAGCATAACTTTCGTTTTGTTTACATTCACTTTCATTCCTTTCCCTTTCAAAGCTTCATTCATAATATTTAGCATCTCCTGAAGCTCGTTAGCGGATGACGCAAGTATTACTTGATCATCAGCGTAGAGTAAACATTTGATGAGTAATTCATTCATTCTTAACCCATACATACTTTCTTTTAAATCTGTCAAACATTTATCCATGAAAAGGTTGAACAGCCATGGTGACGCAACACATCCCTGTCGAACACCTCTTTCGACAGGAAACCACTCCTTGTACGCTCAGTTTATTCTGACACAGGCACTAGAACCCTCATAGAGAGACTTCAATGCTTGAATCAGATTACCTCTCACCCCATACGAAGATAACGTTAACCACAGCTCATTCCTAATTAATATCTCCACGTGTCTATTTAAATCTTCCCACTTTTAGGGTTCCTGAAAGAAATCTCTCATAAGGGATAAGGTATTTTTTGTCTATTAGTTTTTATTTTTAACTGAACATAAATGGTGCATAAATGAATAAATTTTTATATTCTATTCACACATAGAATAGGAACATCACAGGACTATTAGTTAAAGATAAAATTTAAGTCTTAGGTTTGTCGTAAATGCCAGGTAACTAACTACTATAAAAGCTACCTAACCTTATAATTATCAGAGGAGACCGCGAATTTTGGATGGCATTAATTAATTATGAGCTTACAAAAGTTATTTGAAATCTCGAAATGGGATTAAATTGTCTCTTATTATCAAATGGGGTGTAACACCGATAACGAGTTGGTGATGGAAATCTTTCGGCCTGTTTATAAAATTAAAACATTGGCGCAAATAATTAAATTCCCAAATTAAAATTAGCCATGTTTTGTGCAGAGTAGAGCAATAAAGTTATAGAGACTAACGATAGAAATCTTATTTACTGTTTTTAAATTTTGATAACACATCAAAGACTTTCTTGCAAATTTTAAAGAAAATCTCTATTAAGAAGCTTCGTTTGTCCTATTACATTAGTTAATTTTAATAGATATACAATGTACGTTTCATTACTACTATTTTACACTCTAATTTTTTAAGAAATAATTAAAATTTTAATAGTAACGAAGCCTTACAGTGATAAAGTTTTAGGGGGTCTTGCACCGTCCTAATTTTTAAGTCATATAAATACGACTTGAGTAGAGTTTGAGCATAAAATTATCAGTCATCTAAAATATATATACCATAAATGTCACCGTTTAATGTAATATTCATACCGCTGTCGAGTTTCCACGTTCCACGTGACATTGTTTGAATGAAACCGCACAATTAGTTCCACGTCGAGACTTATCTCCCCCTAATTGAATATTACCGCAAATTTGTAAACTGCCTACTGATAGTTACAAGATTAGCAAACAGGTTAACTCCTGTTAACTTCGTATCGAGTTGGAATTCATAATATTGAGTTATATGAAATATTGTCTACGGCATTGATACCCAAAACGGTCTGTGTCGAACAAGGAGTCGATAGCAAAGTGTAAAGATACAAAACGTAATACTTTCATTGCTAACTTAGTTTTCTCTGAAAATATAAATTCAGGCTGATGGTGAATGACAACAGAACTTTGTAGTTTAAAAGAAGATGTAGTGAATATAAAGGTATGCTTAAATGGTTTGGGCACGTAAAGAGATTGAATGAAAGGAGACTGACGAAAAGGATTTATGAGTCAAGAGATCAAGGCGAACGTTCCTTGAACAAATATAAGACATTTGGAAATAAGGCCCAGGTCAAGAGTACTCTAAACCGACGAACTTGTCTGAAAGATTTATTGAGAATGAAAGAAGCGAGAGAGATATGCAAGGATCGTGGCAAGTGGAAGGACGTGGTCTCTGCTTACCCCGAAGGGAATGAGGCGTGATGGTATGTATGTATGAATGTGAATGGCAAATTCAGTTAAAAACAGTTTTCCACGCAAAGTATCTAAAACCCAAATGAGGTATTTACACAAAACACGAAGCAAAGGTCTACGAGTCTCCCTGTTAGCAAATTTTGTGAAGTAGCCTCCCAAAAGAAGAAAATAATAGTTTAAAACTGTCATATCTGCAAGTGAAAGAATTTGTGTACTTGGGATCTACATTCTCAAAAGATGGAACATGTGAAAGTGATATTGAAAGGAGAGTGAATGCAGAGATATGGTAAATGGTGCTCGGCACGCCTTTATGCATAGCCAGATGGTGTCTCAAAGGGCCGGACTGGCTGCGCATGCTGGAGTGCTGGTGCCAACACTTATGTATGGTAGTGAAAGTTGGGTATTGCAGAAGAAGCACAAAAGTAATTTAAAATGTGGTAGGGATGAAAGCGTTGAGAAGTATGAGTGGGTTGAAATTGTGTGACAAAGTAACAAGTTTGGGCACGTAGTGAGAAAGAATGAAAGAAGACTGAGAAAAAGGATTTATGATTCAAGAGTGAATGGGAAAATTGGAAGGGGAAGACCAAGGATTAGAATAAGGGCCAGGTCAAAAGTACTCTAAACCGACGAACTTGTGTGAAAGGTTTAATGAGAATAAAAGAAGCGAAGGAGATGTGCAAGGATCGTGGCAAGTGGAAGGCCGGGGTCTCTGACTACCCCTAAGCGAATTATACGTGATGCTATATATGTATGTAAATACAATAACAAAACTGTGATGCGATTAATGTATTTAATTACTTATTCAATTACCTTTTAGTTCGTTCAAATGTAACAACAAAACTGTGTATGCTTCAGAGGGTATTCAACAACTTAAACAATGTCAAATATAACATCAGAATCGTGTTTACAGCGATCTAGAGCGGATTCAGTAAATTACAGGCCGCATTCAACGGCAGCGGGCGAATGTTGAAAAATGTTACCGCGTTTAATTCAGATGTAAATTTGCTACATTTGAATTCAAATGAGTACAAAATGCTGGCAGAATTATTATTGTCACTTCTATGGAGGAATGGTCTCGCGTTGTTATGAATTGTGATTTATTCAAATTATTTTTATAGACGTTTAAGTTGATTGTCATGCTAACAGGGGTCGCGGATTCAACTTTATGGATATGGTCCTCTTTAGGATTCACATAAAGATATGTGTCCCTCCATAACATATACTATTACTGGACACTGTTAATAATTAATATTGTAAGGAAAAAATCGCTACAAGCAATAAGGCCACCTTATTGTACTGGTTTTGTCTTTTAAATGTTTTCTATATGTATGGTTTCTTGTGGTGTATAATACGTGTTCTCTCTCTCCCTCTTTCTTTCTCTCCCTAACGTAAGGGACATTACACTTCTCAAACTCTCCTTGCTACTTCTACTTTGCAGTGACTGAGGTCCTGGGTTCGATCCCGAATTTTTCTAATTTGTCTGAGTGTGGACTGGTGTACTGGGGTATCCTACGAGAAAACATGCCACCAAGCAAAATATTTACGTTCTCCTCTTAATAGGTCAACGTCCATCTTAGACTATCTTCAGGTGAGATTACAGTAGATCGCCTACCTGCCAGCAATAAAAGACAAAATGCGCCGTGTATAGAGGGAAATATACCTTGAATGAATGTTATGGTTAAGAAGCCATTTAACAATTTCTTAAGCATGATTTAGGTGATTTTTGACCCCTCCCCTTTCTTCACTGTAAGGCTTATAATGATTGCTGAAATGTTCTCTAATACCTAGAACCTGTTAAATCGAAGTAAGATGAAGAGTTTGTAGAGATTGCAACCCCCCTCCCCCCTAAATGTGAATCCATAACCTCTACCTATAAGTCAAATGCCAGCTAAATCTATTCAGCCCTTAATAATTCACCTAAATAGACGTCTTTTGTTGAATTATTTATTTATCTGTTTAATAATAGAGACATAATAAAACAGTCTTAAGCCATTATATAGGTGAAAAAAGGATACCATCGGCAGTTCAGCGTTTGTTGTTAACACGAATAAATTTGCTTATCTTCAATGGATAGTTAACGAGTCCATAAGCTTAGAAAGCAAAATATTGATGTATTCCAACAAAACATTCATTCCTGTTTCCATTTGCATTGCAAAGCTTTTAAGAGGAAACGGATAAAGTCGATAGACATTTGATGTGCTAACTGACCAAATTGTTTGACGGTATATGCCCGTGATGATTTGGTTTAAAAGATATTTAAGAGTTTAAAATGTTATTTTTAACGTTCGTCTATTGAAATGTGAACAATTTTGTTGGATATAATAAAAATAAAAATAGATATATCTAGCTTATTTAATATCCTTATACTGTTTTGAAAAAGGTTTAGTTATAAAGAGCTTAGCGGGACTATGTTTCGTTTTAACATTCCATAAAAACTAGTTTATTAGTATGAAACAATGTCTTCTTTACGAAGACCTCAACGTCTAAACCCATCAAGACAGTATACTATTGGATTGTGGAATCAATGTTGTGCATTCTTACGATCAGGTCACGGGTGATAAATTCATGAAATAAATAAAGATAAAGATATATTTTACGAAAAGAAAGAGCCACCACAGCTCGTATCTCACTACTACACCACTAGAACCATTGAAAGCAGGTGTTTAAACAACATTTTATTACCGTCGTTTATTTGAGCGTCACTTAAATCAAACTAGTCGCTACTTACATTAAGAATTCATAGCATAACATATCAACGTCACAATAAACAGTATAAACGATGTAACCCCCTCCCAGGTGGGTAGTACTCCCCCCAACTGAACTAAAATATTACTCATCTAAACTGCAGACAGGTTTAAATCGAGGAGAGAAGCTCTGCATACTTTTATTAAAAAATCTTGCTGAGTAGGACCAAATGTCCGTTCGGAGTTCTATAAAACACGATAATAAATCATTCTAAGTCAATAATACTTTTGTGGGAATAAAAATTTGTAGAAATCTATACCAATATTAGGACGCCATTTACTCAATGCTTGACAGCAACGTTTTTGATGATTTCGCTGAAAAAATGGTGCAAGTGGCTGATTCGTTAACAGAGAACTTGAGTCCGACCACCAGCAGAGCTAATTTAGGAAATTAACTTTCTAATTTACTCTTCAAATCCATTCCAACCCCAATACTAACCATAAAATAGGATCCCTCATTTTACAAAATGAGTTTCAATAAATCCAACTGCATTGGTGAAAGGCTTCGGTTGTGGCTAGTTATCAACATACTAACAAAGACGTGCCGTCAAGCATAAAATTTTCACTTCAGTATGATCCTGTGTACAGTGGCGTAACTATAGGGTCGCAGGTGGCCCCAGAGGGCCCCGGCCCAAGGGGTACACGAAGCACATGGGACAGCACACGTTATGCGACTTAATTATTCTGCCTATTGAAAATTTTATAGCCCAATCTAAAGATTTTTCTAAATAAATAACTTATTAAAGTTAAATTGTTATTTTTATTTCGTTGTAAATGAACGCAGGTTTCCTCAAGATCTTGTTCTTTCATCGAAAGGCTAGTGAATGGAAGATGAATGTGAAGTCTCTTGATGAAGGATTACGTGGGGACTATAGCTCATTCCCTCTCGCCTAAGAAAGGAGGCCTAACCCCAGCAGACGTATATAGGCTGGTGTATATGAGTAAACGTATAAACCCATGCTCTTGAAAATCAATTTTTTATTAGTGTTGGATAACTATTTAAGAGGTACTATTAAAATTTGCCACGGTCCCCAGATGGTATAGTTCCGCCACTGCCTTTGTTAGTAAATTACTATCAGCAGGTAAGCGTGATTATTTTTTAGACTGTATCATCTACTATCAGGAGAGATCACAGTCAAGCACCTATAACTATGAACAATAATATAAAAGCCGATGTTAGCTACTCTAAGCAGTATGTAGCAACTATCTCCCACTTGAAGGCTGAATTCAGAAAACCGGCTCCATTTTTCGCTATAAAAAGTAGAAATTGAGGTCTACCTGGATCTATTCAGGGTTATGAAAGCCACTTTTTAGCCTCGCAGCTGTAATAGCTTCGCCTATTGCGTCTATTGTGTGAAGAGACATGATTATTTGTTCATCTATTTTGCGCCCCTTTTCAACGAACACTGTGAAAGAATGCAGGGATTGCGATGCGTTTTGCATTTTACGTTTTTCTTTAGTTTTTTTTATATTTTGTATCATCTTCCATTCATCATACACTTGTTCATGCAATCATTCATTCGTTAATTTCATGTACACTTTTGGATTGAATAAAGAGGCCCTTGAAACGAAACATCGTGTAGAATAAATGAAATTGAGGACAGAAATTCCTTTTAGGCGAAGGAAAAGCTAATGAAACTTTGTATTTAGGAAGACAATAGTGCGGAAATGATTTGAGATAGTTTTGTTTAATCCAGGATCTCAGCAAAGCGAGTACTTGCCAGTACTCTGCAAAAACAGCTAGTAATAAAACATATGCCAACTCTATTAAGATTTTGTCTTTCTCAGTTAGAATTAGTTCGATGAGTAACTGGCTGCAGCTAGTTTCCACCGATAAATTGAATTCGCCACCGATTTTATTACATTAGCTTAACAAAGGCGTCGCCGGTCAGAGTTAGTGTATTGAATACGTCTATTTATACGTGTTTGTAGCCCAAGGGTTAGAGAGTACTAATGCATAATGCCACGTTCATATTAAATCCGCACAAGCTCAAAATAGCATGACAAATTCATCTGAAACACAGACATGTAAATATATTGATGATATTCCAGGCGTGGAGTGATAGAATGACTATCAATCTATTTTGAAAGCATCAAAGCTTTCAAAAGCAGGTGTTGTTTATTATAATGCAATATGAAAATAGCATTTGAATTTTCAATTAAACATTTCAAATATTAACATAATATATAAAAGCAACCACGAAGCAAATGAAACAGCTGATGCTAGCCGTAAGCCAAACATTTGAAGCGATACAAAAAAGTCCTTTTAGTTTTTGTTCTATTCTTTCTATTGTGAAATAGTTTTCACTTAACTGTATTCAAAGCTTATATTGACGTTAGTCAGCTTATATTTGAACAACGAAAATGTACTGCTATTTACTTTATTGGTAACGACAGAAATGCTTAAACATTCCCCGGCTTGCGTAAACACGCCCTTAGGGCCGCGGGGACCCCTTTTTATGTACATGTCTATAAGTGTTTGATTTTGTCCGTACTTGGCAATGTTGACCGATAAGGAAGTAATGCATTGGCGTTTTGGAAAATACCCGCCTTATTTGTAGCATAAAGCAAAAAAATCTTGCTAAAGCTTTTGATACGGTTACGATTTTACAGACTTCGTTTTTAGACGTCCCGTTCTGAGAAGATCAAAGAACAAATGTAGGTGGATATCATCACCATTACAATGTACTCTCGATTTATTTTATTTAAGTTACAGCAATTCATTCCCTCCCACGCACGTTTAATTTTTCAATTCACTAACTACTTTAATAAAGCTTCTGTATTTATTGAGTGTCGTCTCTTGAATATGTTCTGTTGGTTTACTATACAAACTTATACAATTACCTTCAAATACATTGTCTATTTATTTAGTCTACTCGAACGTACGGCCTGGTTTTTCGTCTAAACTAACATTATAAAGATAAAACATTTGTGTTTTTGTTTGTAACGCTGTATGTATGTGTATAACGATTTTACACAAAAACTACTGGACCAATTTAAAAAAAATTTTCACCATTAGATAGCTATTATAGAACATATTATTATCTACAAAACAGTCTTGAATACTATATGTCCAACTACAGTAGCTATGCCACCATATCCTTATCCTATTAAATCCTGTAAAAAACTTTTTAAAATATTAAATTCGGACATTCCGTTCAAAAGATACAAAAAATTAAAAAATGTCAATCTAAAGAAAATAGTGTTATAATATTATTGTACCATTTTATTCCTCGTGCGATTGTGCTCATATATGACGAATTAAATATAATTCAATGCCAAGGTTCACGATGTCACAGCGGTCTCTGAGAAGACTCCACGGTTAACCATATTCGTAACAGCTAAACTAATATAGTTTATTTACTTTAATCATGTGCTCACAGCAGTAAGGCACATGGATGATACAGCATGACCCTAAACAGGGTGTTTGACGACAGAATCACCGTTAACAACTCAATACAAGGTGTCAGTCTTCATTCTAAATTCTATATTGTAGTGCCATGTGCACTCCCCTTATAGTCATCCCTGACCTCACACATCTGACTCTTCGACGCCTTCGACCCAGAACTAAGACCTCGTACTAATAATTCATCGTGGCCCCCTTTGCAGAGCCAGCCTCGATGGAACGTTCCTACCCCTTCATTTATCATGGAAAGCTGTGACATTATGTACAATGACTCATTATTAATGATTCTCAAATCACTTACCGATATATCTCCAACCACAACACCTATTCTCGCTGAGAACGACACACTGTCCATCCTCTGTTACTCCTCGCGGCGTAATGATAATTGACACTACCTACAATCTACCGACATTCGCGATTCTCAATATTTTTTATTTCGTACTATCTCCGTATCTGTGTACTATTTAATAGCGTTCATATTTTAGGTAATTCACGACATTCGCAACACATGTCATCATACACACAGACAGAAAAGATCTTTGTATTCCAGAATGACTGTTTTTATTCGTTAGCACAGTTCTTCTGGAATATTCAATGCAAATATTTGTCCAACTGTCCAAAAGCAATTAAAAACTAAGCGTAACAAAACCTGTATGTTAACAAACATAAATCTACGCGGGTGAAACCAAGGGGCGTTGCTAGTTCTTATATCGAAACTATCAGATGACTGAAAGCAGACTTCACCGTAATAGCTTGTACACAAATTTGTACAGAAACCCAAGCTCGAATAGAACACACCAATCTCGGATAAATTATAAATATAACTTCCTAAATTGGAGCTAGCTGAGATTCTAAACAAGTACTCGTACAATCGCATAAGTGAGGCCATTTTTAACTCAACGAGTAATGAAATGATAAAGAAAACTTCCATTTCAATAGTAACAAATTAGTGCGTACTCGAAAAATACGCGAAAAAAACACAGGAGCCTCCCATAATTAATGGATACAGATCTCCAAGAATGGGGTACGGAATGAGCCAGGCATTTTTCTTATTTTTTCCAAGTCTTCAAATTGTAAAAGCCCCTTCTAAAATAATAGAGAGGGGGGTCTAGAGCACCACTCGTGACAGGAGCCTGGTTGAATGCAAAGTACCCTCAGAGGCGGGCAGATATTTACGGATTGACGAACGCCATTTTATAGAAAATTCGGATCCTCAGCCGTCTTAATTAGCGAAGCTCGAATGTCATATTATATCTTGGAATTTTCATATTGAAATAACTTTAACGTCTAGTCGGAAAATAAAATATGAAATGTAATATGAGTCAAAGCGACGAGTGCCCACTCGGGAACTTGTTCAATTAGAATTTTTTCGTTTTAATATTGAATACATTTTTATATAAACTGCGTGGGTCGTTGACTCGACGTGAATAGAAAAAGTAGCTTTTATATTACAAGCCAAGGTGGGTTTTGCGTAGGTTCTATTTCAACTATAAGCTTGAAAGCTCGCAGCGAGAACTGTAACTAACGAGTATTTTATTTAATTCGTTATTTATGAATTTAGATTTAAAAAATACTGGCTCACAACAACTTCGTCTGCATCGCATAAGAGTCAATAGGGGTTAGTGAAAGAACTAATTTAAATGTGATTACTTAAAAAAGGTTATAGAAGGTTCACCTTCAAAGATAAACATACGTTATCTTAGACTTTTTAAACCACATTTATATCAAGAATTCCGTTATACATGATTGTTTCGTTTCTGTAACTATTTTATGCTCTTTTTAGACTAGTCGTATCGTGTTTGTTACAGCCTAAAGCTTTCTTTGATAAGAAAGAAAGAAAGAATAATGAAAAGAAATTTATTCTATATTGCAATAATAAATAAAAAAAAGTCCAATTATCTATAAGCTAACTTAAACTATTATAAATAACAAAATAAACTTACTACCTATATACAATGTAGAAAAGGTCTGCAGCTCAGCAATTGCTATGCATCCGAGCTAGGAAGCCTGGACGCACGACGCTGATTTTCAGCTGCCGCCTATAAAACTAAAAATAACTAAAGATAAATAAATAAATGGGCTATTCAACACTGAAACAATTTTTCAATTTTAATCAATAGTCCTTGAGATAAGCGCGTACTCCCAACCACCCAAACAAATAGACTCTTCAGTTTTATAATTGATAATGTTATCATTATAAGCTCACTCTTAATGTTCGAATTTTTATACAACCTGAAATTTAACATCTTTTTTTTAGTTTTTGTGTTGTTATTCAAGTATCTTTGTAGCTTTTATCGTCTACTGTAGTTGTGTTAATTTACTGATTAAGTATTCGGTGTTTATGTAAAAAATACTTGTTGATCTGAATAAGTAATGTTAAAATTCTCTTAAATGTTTGCTGAATTTAAAATAAACGAATAATTTAAGAGCAATTTTCCTTGAAAGCAACTTGAAACGGGTCTCCGAGTGACGTCTCACATAGTACGCTCCAATGGACAGGCAAATTAAATCGCAAACGTAACAAACAAAATATACTGAACATAGCCCCAAAACATGGACTCACTTTCACTGATCCCTTTCTTTACAGGGTCTCTGTCAGGGAAAGATCCTCTTATACTCAGGACTTTCTAAAATTACAGGTATTTTGACTGTCGCGGTGGCGCAATGTGCAATGAATTGGCTTCACCAGCAGAGGTTCACATATTTCCAGCAGAACAAATTAAGGAAATTGCAACAATGATTATTTACCACGAGATAATGTCAGTCAAGCTTTAACCAGTAAAATATTGTTAAGTTTCACTTGAGCTTTCAGATATTTAGCGCTATAGAATTTAATCAATAAATTGATATTGGAATGAATTCATGAAAGGCTTAACAATCACTGCTCTAACCTTCATTGCTAGTGAATCTACAACTGGTTTAGAACCTCCTACTGAGAGAATACCGACAACAAGCTCAGTAGTTACTCATCAGAAGGCAAATTTTATTGACTAGTCACGCAACTTCCTGTAAGTATACTTAAATGTAATTAAATTGATTTTAAATATAAATGAAATCAATGCTAAAGTACCAATCCAAAGTAGCCATGGGCAAAACTTGCAAAATACAAAGGGTTATTTCTTTTATTAATATTATTAAAAAAAACTTAAAGTCAATTCCTCAAATTTTAAAAAAATAATAAGATTATAATTAACTGGGCTAAACGTTAACCAAGGGGATTGTAATTTTATTATATTCCTGTGAATATTTTTTTTTGATAAAAATACAGTTTTCCTTACTGCACCGGAGTATATTTTAATTAAATACCTTCGCAATATTTGTAACAAATTTACAACGGCGGGGACATCTTCTTTGGAATGAAAGTCGTTCTTAATAAAAGCATTTCTAAGCTGTTCAGAAATACGGTCGGCGAAATTGAATTTCCAAGCTGTAGGTAAATCTTGAAGTTGTTTTCCATTAACTGAAAGGGAAGTTGGTGCGGCTTCACAAGAAATGAAATATTTCAACTACTTATTTTACAGTTCACTTATATTACTATAAAAGAATGTTACATTCAGAGCACATTGTATCTACGATATTATCTTGAACTTTAATATAAATTTCATCTATAACGGATTGTCGCTCGACATTCGTCGATTTATGTGCTGCTAACAGGTTAGTTCTTGATTGTGATCTCAACTGAGGATGGAGTATAGTACAGGTAAGGTAAGGCTGCTAGCCTTGTAAGAGTTAGTTTTACCTTTCAGAGTGTCTTTATCTCAGCAGAAAGGATAGAGATAAGCCAGCCTTTAAGCCACCCAATAGTCCATATTTAGACAAACTAGAAAACAGAATTTTCTAAATTTGCTCTGGTCGTAATCGAACCTCGTACCTGGCCCAGTGAAGCAAAATCGTGCATTATTTTGCCCTCAAAACTTAAGAAATGTTTCGTATCAAATAAAATTTACTTACGTAAGTTTTCATTCAATTATATCATCACGTTTACCTAAATATAAGCTTCATCATTAGCGGAATGATGTCTGGCAATCCACAGCCGATCTATATATTCTTCAAGTAACTATGAGAAACCCCTTTACTTTTTCGAGGACGAAATTACTAGAAGTGTTAGGGAGACATTCAGGATCAAACAAATCCCTTTAGTGAACTGTATGGGGTTCGGCGTTTTGATCTTCTTGAGAGCTTCGGTCTTCAGGGGTCGAAGGTCCGGTTGTCCAGGTTCAGTGCTTTGGTCATCGGTTCTTGCAGGTTCGGGTCTTTGTAGTTCAGTCCTTCTGCTGCCAGTATTCGGGCTTGGGTCTTCAGTTCTGCAGAGTTCTGGTTCAATGTTCACAAATCGCGCTTAGTACTGGGATCTTCCGTTCTACGTGGAATGTGTCTGTAACCTGCCAAGGCATCCAAAGCTGCTGTAGGCGACGCCGGTTCTTCTATTCCACTCCAAAATTCACAGGAAAGTCCTACTGCGGCCACCGCGTGGGCGAAAATGTATGGCCCTACTATACGCGACGAACTGCTTCATTAGCCCCACAAAACCAATAAACGCGTGGGGAATTACCACACTTTCCCGACAAAGCATACAAAATCACAAAGCGGGCTTATTTTTCCTGGTCACCATACGCTTCGAGGGTTGACAACTGATCTCTGCTTCTGTACTACAGATAATCTATAAACTACATTGCTCCATGATAATAGAACTGCAGAGGAGGCGCCCTCTCATGTCGTATAGGGACGCCTCCCGATAACCAGTGCATTAGTACGTCGGAAAGCTTGCAGATGGCGCGAGTATGCCGCTTCCGAGGTACCAAGGCTTCGCGCTAGTTGGCGCGAACACTTGGATTACCAGTGAATACTACTGGTATTCACTGGTAGTCCAAGTTGATAAGTCTATGTTTGTTGAGTAAATAAAAAAATATTTTAAAAAGCCTAGATTTTATAAATGTCTATGAGCAGTGTTAATCACTTAACAATGCGTGAATTGAAAGCTGATCCACACGATTGTTGGTATAAATACCCGTTGATATAATATTTTTGTCGGTACAACATTTGGGGTATTAAGTGGTCCACGGTCAACGATTCCCCTGCGTATTGTTGGACACCACAGAGAAATGTGTGGTGTATTTTTTCTATTCTTTTGTGAATTTACCGTGGCTGAATATAATATTATTTAGATACTTGAAATTCTTCACTATTCTTATGTTATTTGTTTCTGGTTTTTAATAGGATTAGTTTGTGATAGACGTTGCAATGAAAAGTTCCATAAAAGGGTTTTCCCTGAAATATTCTCCTGTAAAATCTGACATTTCAGAAGATCTTTCTTATGATGAATCGCTCCCTTAGAGACTGCTACAGCTTAATAGGGCGTCAAGGGTGGAAAGTCAGCGATATTTAAAAGAGTGTATATAGAAGCGAAATTAAATATAACAATAATTTTACAAAGTCTGAAAAGCAAATTGAAGGATTCAAGTAGTTCATGTAAGTTAAGAGTTAATGTTCCTGATTGGATGTTCCTGAGAATTTTCGGTGGAGGAATACATCGTTACGAATCCTGAACACCCCGGGAGAAATTCCGGGAAATGTTTATTTTTATTTAATTGAGTTAACAAACAACCATCGATTATTACTATACGGTTATAAGCTGCAGTCTATATTCTTTAAAACATATAGCCTGCACCCAATTAATAGACTATTGCTTACTTTACGTGTCAAGCGTTGTCTATTTATAAAGGACGTAATATCCCAAATGATCCTGGGCTCAAGCAGACTGGAAAGATAGATTTCTCGCATAGAAAAAGGAGAAATAACATGAAAGAGGCCTTAGAGTATCATTTCACGCAGAACGCTCCAATGGGCAGGCAAATTAAATCACATAACGTAAGAAACAAAATACATTTAGCCCAACTCCACTGACGGATTCAATTTCACACAGACGACGTCTCGTCCCTTTACGGAGGCCTGGCTGATTTCACTTTGATTCCTTTAAATTTATATTTAGATTATCGAAAGGATTACAATAAAAGAAACAGAGACACTGCTTTACGTCCTTACATGGGATAGAATAAACTCCGAATCCGCGTCTGACTGTGTGTTCCCAATAAAAATTATTGAACGTATTTTTATGTAGTTTATGTTTGTCATTTGTAATTTAGCACATTCTCGAGATATACACGCTCATTAAGAAAAGGTTATTCCTAAGGACCAGGAAACCAAACGGTTGATGCCATTGGACACAACTATTTTATTATATAACTAGCTGGTGCCTGTAATTTCGTTCGCTCATCATTATAGGTTATTTACCTCTTACGTTACACGTTGTCGTAGTAGAAATCAAAAGTAATGCCTGGCACTTCTTTGCTGGTAATGAGGCACTCTCAAAGTCATCCTAGTAAAAAGAGTACTTATACCATTGTGCCACCGAAACGGTCAAATTATCTGTAATATATCGTATCAAATACGTTTTAAAAATATATAAGTTTATTTATGACGTTGTCTAATGACTGATGAAGTTTGAGTTTTTGGTTAGAGATAAACCCGAGAGGGGTTGAAGTTCACGTTATTTATAAAATAAAGTAACTTACAATAGCAACTTTCGCGGCAGTAATTCCATTACAGTGACGTGACCTTGCCGGTATGGGGACCACAGGATTTACGCTTCGCCGCCTACTCCTTGGGGCCACTCTCACACCCAGCGACTTATCGCATCGGAGTTGTAATATTTTAGCAGTTACTCGAAATATTTACTTATTTATTTCATTGAAGTCACAGGCATTAAGAGTTAAACAAGAACACGTACTTTTGCAATATATGCCAAGTATATATAGATAGTAATATTTTAATATGCACCCAAAACAAAAGCTTCAAATACTTTACAGTATTCTTCGGAATAACCCAATACTTTCCGAGATATTTAATATTTTCATTCACAGGCTATCAATTATTTTACAATAAAATTTATCGTGTATTTGAACAAAATATGTTTTTACGGCAATATGTTGTTATTTTTTTATATTTACAGACAACACTGAAATGTATTAAATCAAAAATAATAAATTAATAAATATTATTTAATTAAATACTAAAAGTTTACTAGATACTAAATTATCGTGAAGGCAAATAGGGTAATATAAAAAAATTCAAAAAGCACTTTTTTAAATGAAACTTCATATGACTGTAAAAGAAAAAAATTCGTTAGGCGTCACGTAAGTATGTGTACGACTGTGTATAAACCGAAGAAGATTCACTTCCACAAACTTTTCTTACAAAAAGGAGGTAAAAATATAGATGTAGTGACTAAAATTGAGAAAGGTATGCTTAGATGGTTTGTGCACGTAAAGAGAATGAATGAAAGGAGCCTGACTAAAAGGATTTATAAGTCAAGAGTGAGTGGGAAAGTTGGAAGGAGAAAACTAAGCGAAGGGCCAGGTCAAGAGTACTCTAAACCGACGAAATTGTATGAAAAGTTTATAGGATCGTGGCAAGTGGAAGACCGTGATCTCTGCCTACCCCTATGGGAATGAGGCGTGATGTCATGTATGTAGATGTCGTGTAGTGGCCGCAACGTGTGAAGGCGATACCCGAACGGACGTGCGACACTGGTAACTGAAGGATTCACGGACGGATAGGCACCCTTTGTGTTTTTATACTTTTTGTGAGTTCGCTCTCTGTTCCTCACGAATTTCTTGAGTGCACGCATCGATAAGTCAATTGGATTTGTATTTATTTTCGAGCACACACACCAACCTCTGTTACCACAAAAAACTTCAATACTGCGAAATATTGTGTACATTTTAGTACATTTCCTTTTATAGAAATTGACCTGAGAACGAGCTTATACTTCACCTAATGCTTATGATTCCATCCCATCTTGATTCATTTCAGTGGGCGAAAAACGGCTCTCTTGGAAATCATTTCATCGGAAAACCGAAAAGAAACCAAATTTTAAAATGTATGGTGTTTAATTTAACGTCATTCATCGATAATGAGTTTCGAAGTAATCAACAATGACACATTTACTGTACATAATTCTCTACAACAAGTTTGAAAGATTTTATTACATAGTTACAATATTACGTCGCATAATATCTTCTATAGGATACTGTAGACTCAAAGAATTTCTATTTCTTCTAACTAAAACGTTATTTTTACATATTATTATATTTGTAGATCTATAAACCATCCGTAACTTTATACAAGAAAGTGTACAGTCGCCAGCAAATTAACAATATAAAGACATACTTTACTGAACATTAAGGCCTGGTAATTTATAATGTTCTTACTTTTATGTAAACGCTAACAACGTTAAAATCTATTTGTGTTTATTAAGGTAACTTCAAGGTGTTCATAAATATTTGCAGAATCAGGGCGAAGAGGGAGGGGGATTGAGTTGAATGTACATCCAAATCCCTAGAATCCAAGAAAATACTTTATGTTGAAGAGTGCTTCATAACCTCTTAATTAGTCTTTCTTTGTATATGTTAGAGGTTCCAAAGGGCCAGGGGAAGCCAGTACTAATATGTTTTGCCAACTAATTCCACCTCACTTTCCTGGCCTGTCATTTCCCTAAGTTATGTAAATTTGATTGACGTCATATCGAAGTTTAAGATATTTATAGGTTTTGTTTTTTATCAATTATATACTAGCTGACCCGGTAAACTTCGAGTCTCAAAAGCTAAATAATAATTGAAGAATGTTTTCACTTTAGTACAAAATGTGGTCAAACCTTAACCGGAACAAAAATAATTTGTAATCAAAGAAACCGCAACCTTTACACCCAGAAATATTATAGTTGCGATCAGAAATTGTCGGTTGTCAATGTAAAACGTCATCCCGTCAAAATTCCAAGCTTTGTTTCATATTCACTCACCGTTTAAACCTTCCCTGGACTTCTTCAAATTATTCAAGACCAGTATTAGTCAAATCAATCCAGCCGTTCTAGTTTTAACGAACAGCTCTAGATTTCAAGTTTTTCAATATAAGTATTGAACAAGTTCATGTAATTTCGTGAGCAAGAAATTATTTCTCTCTATCCAACAATGCAGTATTAAATGTCGTCGAGTGTAGAGCCATATGCGTATCCAACATGTTTGCTACTAATTTTCCATCCCAGTGAAGGCGGCAGCAAAAACTCCAGCCGTTACCTGTCCCGGCGTTCCCACGGGAGCTAGTATCCACGACACGCTCCGCTTGCCTCCTGACTGCACCCCCTGTCTCAACCCGATAGCTTATCTAGACCACCTCAGTCACAAGGAACACTACTTGAGAATATAACTAACAACATCTTAAACTTAACTGTTGCTTACTAGCTCATTTCAATATTGACACATCTCAAATATAACACTACTTTGTGCAATTAAGTTTTAATTAAAGGAAATGTATCAGTCCTTAAAAATACAGTTAAAATTTTAGGATATTGCATTTCAAAATTTAGGGATTTTATTATCCATTTCCTCATTTCTTTTGTTTAGATGCAGTGGGTCATAAGAGAACTCTACTAAAACATTTCTAATAAAATGTGTTAAGTTTATTGGTTTAAAATTTATTTTAGGCTATATATAAATTTAATGCTATTTATCTTTCAATCTAAGATATATATAATTCTTTATTCAAAAGAGGACTTTAAATCATTTCCTCAGTGTCCTGATCTGAGAACAACCCACTACAATATCAGCCAATAAAATTTAAATAACTACCTTAGTGGAATCCTTGTATTCGTACACTTCCGTATAAAATAATTTATAAAAAAATTACAAAACATCAACTACAAACCGCCAAAGCAGACTTCGGCATAGCATGGCTTCACGTATAATATTACATGTCCAAGATACCTTGGCCTCTCCAATGTATAACTGTAATGTCTTTGTGCTTTCAGATAAGCAGTTTAATATACATTCAGAGGTCTTCGGCATCGGTCGATAACATGCGGTTTAAGAGATCCATTGACATCCTGTTTAATCAACGGATTACAAGATTAATCCTATTACGTATTCCGTGCTTGTTATATATTTACAAGTATTATGATTTTGGGCAACATATACTGTTTATGTTCAGGTTTTAAATATTAAAAACGAAACTTTAACGTACGACAGATGTTATTACCTAATTACTGATAAATTTCATATTGAAATTGTATATTTATTAATGTGATAATGCAAGGGAAGGTTGTTCATTAATTTAATCTTTTATTTATTAAATTTCAGGTTACATGCGCACTGTCAAAGCTATAATATGTCTATCACACGTTTAACACTGAGTAGAGAGAGGGGGAAACGTCTGTCCACTACACGGCTAGCGCTGTTAGCGTTAGGTTAGAGTGAGAGAGAAAGAACCTGCCTATATTCATAACACTTTACATTTCAAGTGGTGTTGCGGACGATGGCTTGGCAAATGTGTGACCATCTAGAACCGAAATAGTGAATATTTAAGAACCGATCATTCAAGAACTGAAGACCCGTGCCACGAACAACTGAAGACTGAAGCCCTGTTCTCTGAAGACCGAACCAACGAACCATGAAGACCCGAGCCATCAAGAACCATCAGTTCCCCACCTTTTCTTTATTATTTCGCTCGAAAATGCTTTTACGAACCTCTCATTGGAGAGCACCGCAACTAAAATGCTCCCCAAAGAGAGAACGCCGCCGTTCAGCGTCAACAGGAGGAGACGCTGAGGTCACCAGGCTTCACGACCTGCCAGTGTAATGCGTTGAGTCGATAGCTGAACTACAACGTTGGCAAGTGTGTAACTGTTGGCCGATCCGAAGCAGAAATTTTCCGAAGCATCTATGACCGGTCAAAACCTGTACCAATCTGTAGGAGCGCAGATCCCCACCCGCAAGAAAGGAAGGCCCTAGCCTGAACTCTATACAGTCCACTGCACCAAGAAGGATTTGTTCGATCTTGAATCCTTCCCAACAAGAGGCATAATTACATAATACAGATTTGTGCATAGTTTCTCTTCTTCCTGTAGGAATTTTGGAAAGGTAGCCTATCCTACCTGGCTGACTCGTCAGTCTGACATATAGGAGATTAAGCGAAACAAACAGATGAACAGATACAATTTTATAAAAATTGATTGATGCATATATATAATATAAATGAACATGTAGTTCTATCGTTACACACAGATGCTATATCATTTGTCTACCGATATTTTTAAAATATTGTCTTTATAACGCGATTTATACAATAATCTTTATTTTGGTCATAAATCATGTTATTTCATCTTACAAGTTAAACCGATTTCTTTAATACTAAAAATCAAAGACCAAACAACAGTAACTTGCCTTTTCAAGAAATAAAGTTATGTAAATTTACAATTTTATTATGGAAATTCCTACTTTAATACTATGGAATATACTGTTCAAATTCAAATACAATATTTCCAAATTCAACATTAAATTATATTTCATGAGCTTTATAATCTTTTCATTAAGGTTGAATATCATTTAAAATGTATAATCTATACAAGTATGTGTGGCTTAGTTGCTCATGTTGCAATGAAGACGCTCACTAAGAACGGGTTCTTCCATAGCCTAAGTGGAACAGGGTATATAGTCGAAAAAGAATCACTGTGAACTCTCCAAGTTTGGAAATTCGGTAAATACACTCCCTTCGCAATGTCTACTCTTACAAAGAACAAATTTCTTTATATTTCGATGGGTATGGAGAACTAGCTAACTAACGGTAGAGATGAGAGCGTTGAGAAGCATGAGTGGATTAAAACTGAGTGACAGAGTAATAAATAGTGTGATAAGAGAGCGTTGTGGTATAAAAGAAGACGTAGTGACTAAAATTGAGTAAGGTATGCCTAGATGGTTTGGTAATGTAGAGAGAATGAGTGAAAGGAGACTGACCAAAAGGATTTATGAGTCAAAAGTGAATGCGTAAGTTGGAAGGGGAAGACCAAGGCGAACGATCATGGAACAAATCCAGGACATTTTAAATAAGGGCCAGGTCAACTACTACTCTAAACCGACGAACTTGTATGAAAGGTTGAATGAGAATGAAAGAAGCGAAGAAGATTTGCAAGGATCGTGGCAAGTGGAAGGATGTGGTCTGTGCCTACCCCGAAGGGAATGAGGCGTGATGCTTTGTATGTATGTATGTATGTATGTATGGAGAACTACCCAGTTGACACCGCAGGAAGCAGTTAGTTCAACATAATACTGTTCAAAATCTTATACAATATTTACAAACTAAACGTAAAATTATTTTCGATGAACCCTATGTCCTTATAAATAAGGATCAATATCATTCAAACGTTTGAAACGACAGTACAATCAGAATTACACTATCTTATCGCTATACAAATACGGTTCAGTTCCATAACGTTATATAACATATCAGTAGAATAATAAGCTTTATCATCTTATATTTAAAGTATATATTATAATTGTGAATATTTTAGCATTCAAATTTTCTTCTTGCATTGTTATGCCTTAAAAGAAATTTGAGCGTTAATGTTATAGCATTATGATATGTTTTTGAATGTTTTAATTTTGGAACACCACTTGAAAGTTTCTCACGGGTTTCGAGAGCTTTTATAAGTCGATTAAAGTAAGGTGTTATTTTATGGAAACCTACATTTTCTTAAATTTGAATATAAAAAACATTATTATGTATTAATAATGGGTTTTTTTTACGTCAATTTTGAATGTCAATTAGTCCAACTATGTCCAATCTGTACGGTTCGCTTACAGAGGTACTGTTTTCGATTCCCCGTTAAGGAAACTGCGTCTTATATACTGATTCTTTTATATTCAAAGCTATTTCCCATGATATTACAATTGTAATTCGTTTCTCCCTGTTTTCTAAAATAAGAGTAGACTATCTATCTATCTGGCAGTGAAAGCCAGTCGTTTCAAAGACAGAAAAAAAGTACATACCTTTTATACTTTGAAAAACATTTATCGAAAAGCTGCTAATTGCAAATAACACACTCCAATTGTATTTATTCATATAGATCAAATATTTTAACATTCTCGTTTATGAAAGGCATGAGTATTCGCTTTATTAGCTGTCCCAACTTCGATGCTTCGCTTAGAAAATTGTGTTCTCTAATATATCTTAAACTGGACTATTTTGCATATGTCAGCGAAATTAACGACGCTTAATATTGTATATAAATGACAATTTACCTTACCAATTTATCTTACGCTACATCATCACTCAATGCAAAATAATTTTATGTTCAGTTTGCAAAAAATGACATATCTAGAATTTGTTTGTTTACCCTAGAATTTGTTCTCCTAACAAAAAACTCCCCCTTTCCTCGGGTTTTCCTTAAAATTCGTATATAAATGACGTTTCTTTTAGCCAAAACTGATGTATCATTATCATTCCGCTAATGTTCGTCTAATCTCCATTGATAATCTGTCTCTGTCTAACATAACGACAGAGAGGGAGACGCAAAAACCCTGCTCGCGCAATGTCAATCAGGAGGAAAAAACAATCAAGGAAGTCCATGCACATTGATTGATGACGACGTATTAATAGCAAATATAAAGGAAAACGTATTTTTCCAAAGGAATATCTGGATAATTACGTTATTGAAGTGAAGCTTCTGAAGGTACGGTTGGGAAAAGTTTTCGTTACGCGTTACGTGACGTACCTCTATGTGGGTTTAAGCAACTAACTATCCCTTATTTATTACTTTACTGATAAAATAACAAGTAACGAAATGAACATTATTTTCAATATTTAACTCGTAAAGAAATTGAAATATTATGCTATAAAACTCAATTGAAATACATGGTAAACATATCTAATAAAATTTTAATAGCTTTAAATTATTAAAAGAGTTTGAGATTGTAAACTCTTACTTAATACCTTCTATTTGATAGTCAGTGCCTATTATATATTTTGTGTATCTCTATTTACCAAATATGTGACATTAACATCATGTATCTAATATATAGTATAAGGAGAAATATCTTTTCATTAAAAAATATCTCGATAAAATATGTGTTATTGAACCTTTAATAACGTCAAAATCATCTTTATTGAAAATGAGCAATAACTCCCATAAGTATGTGTGTCTATCGGTCTTTACTTTACTCTAAGAAGAGTCTATTCCTTCTCGCCTATACACTGCTATAAACACACTTTTTTACAGAAGTACAACAGCAATTGAGTACTCACTTCATCTGATATTCATTTTTTAGAGTTAACAAGTTAACTCTTGATTGTAATCTTAGCTGATGGTAAGTGATTATACAGTCTAAGATAGCACGATAACCTTTGAAATATGAATTTACGTGTAAACGGTATTTACACATCGCAAATTCTTTGCTTGCCGACACGTCTTTGCTGGTAGGGTAACTAGGCACGGCTGAAGTCGAATCACTTTGAATTGAGACAAATTAGAAAATGCAATTTCCTAAATTTGCATGAAATGGAACCCAGGACATCGGCTAGCGAAGTGAAGCCGTCAAAACATTCCTTATATATAAATGAAAAATGAAATTTTGGTTTTATGAAACGCTGCAAGGTAAACAGCTGATGCGAACCATGAACACCGCTATATTCTCCTTTGCTGCTCTACCGAGCCTTTTCACTCCAATTTCAAACACAGCCGGCTATAATGCGACATGCGATGCAACGACAAAAACATTTCAGACTATGAAAGTTTCACTTTAATTAAAACAAAAATTGGTTATCTATGAAATCGGTTTACGCACTCAATTGACTAATAACATCATAAGAAAACATTGGTAACAAATTGTTGTTACACATACATAGTTACATAGCATCACGCCTCTTTCCCATAGGGGTAGGCAGAGACAACGTCCATCCACTTGCCACGATCTTTGCAAGTTTCCTTCGCTTCTTTCATTCTCATTAAACCTTTCACACAGGTTCGTCAGTTTAGAGTACTCTTGACCTGGCCCTTATTTAAAATGTCCTGGATTTGGTTCAGGAACGTTCGCCTTGGTTCTCCCCTTCCAACTTTCGCATTCACTCTTGACTCATAAATCCTTTTTGTCAGTCTCCTTTCATTCATTCTCTCTACATGCCCATGTTAGAAAGAATAATATGTTTATGTGTAAACGCAGTCTAAATTGAGTAAAAAAAAAAAAAAACAATATTAACTGTCATGTGTCATCTGTCAATCTGATATATGTAATAGTTGATAGCTCTCTCCGTCACTCGATGTCGACTGTACTATACATGTTCTTGTGATCTCTGCAAATAAATCTCAAGTAATCTCAAGAAGTGTTCATATTTTCAACGATATCTTCAACATGGTAGCAGAGCCTGGTTGGAAAAATTGAAGAACACGTATATTTCGACGAGATTACATATATTTTTCGAAAACGCGATCTTATAATTACCGGCGACCCGGCATCCAAGATGGCTTCAACGGCGTTTGCGCAAAATATAGAGAAATTGAGAGGAGTGGAAAACTATTCAACCTGGAAATTCACTATTCGCATGCTTCTAATTCACGAAGAATTATGGGATCTCGTGGAGTGCGAGACACATGCAGAAGCAGACAAGAAAAAGGGTGAAAAAGCGTTGGCGCGAATTGCACTTAGTGTGACGCCGGCAGTAATTCCATATATACGCA